>JALNQF010000048.1:0-271120 GCA_028456385.1 Ophiosphaerella korrae | reverse complement strand
TAAAGAATCGTCGATAAGTTTTTATGGCCCATGCGCTGCACGAGCCATGCTCAAGAATTCGTGCACCACCCTTGTATGATGTTGACATGCATATGACACACCAAGATCTGATACAAGCATGCCTCGGGCCCATCCGATGCCAAAATCAAGCGTGATGAGGCGTGCGGGAAAGCGGGTGGCGCCTTCTTCGTGTTCTCGAAGCTTCGCCGCGATGAACGTGTTCGCGTGCCTCTACATGGCCAGTGTCCTGTGCACGTCCATTGCCCGCATATATGATACCACATTGGAGAAAGCGTATTTTACCCCCGAGACCCGCAGCCCCGAACGGCACAACTTCTATATACCCTTGCGCACAATGTTAGACAGCAAACCCGGGTTCAACGGTGTACGGAGCGCTATGCACCTTCCTCGTTCAGATCGGGCCTCCCTAGCTTCCAGCAGCCTTACCCTCGGCGATATAGCACGGCAGGGCAGGGTTGCAAAAGAGGGGTAACGACACGTGCGCACTTCGTTAATAAATTGCGCAAAGGTGATGGGCTGTCCATTGGGATTCTGGATCAGCAAGTGCGCAGGACAATCGTCCTGTGCACAAGCACTTTGCCAATACTCCCAGCTACTTACAATTGAAAGAGCGACAAGCATGCGGGCGCGTGGCGGATATGTGATGGGTAGGTGTGACATCGTACGAGTAAGCCAATTGGTGTAAGGCTGCAGAATGGCTGCAGTATTTATCTATTGTTCTATGTAGGATAGTTAACTGCCATTGATCATTCTTCACCTTTTCAATTGTTTGGCGCAGAGTCAGGGTGCAAGGTTGAGTCGATAATCACGTGTCCTTGACGTTTGATATTGGTGTTAGAGGAAGTTGAGATGGCTTAGCGTATTTCACATGACGCTGTAGCCTCTTAGACTGGACCCAATCAATCATATTCTACAATTGGGTGTTCTTCTTTTTGAACCTCTTACACCACTGATCCATGAACAACACTAACCACAGTGTTTGGGGTAACTCAGCCACATCCGTGACGAAGTGGTGGCCTCTGGTCTTGGGGGCTGTGCCTCACGGCCAATGAGCATTTCTGAAGCTTGCGGGGCATCTGCAATCCTCATCCTGACTGACACAACATGCCGTGCGTTGAGCTATGAGTGTATCCTCAAACCACTCATATGTATTTCAGCCCTTCATGAGCTTTGACAGCAACAGATGAAAGTGTACGCGGAACAACTTCCTACCTCAATAGAGGTATGGCCTTGGTTTTATCGAATGCGGCAAGGCTGAAGCCTGAGCTCCGCCTTGCTGATGCAATTTCACAATTCGAAGCAGCCCTTTCGAATGACCAAAAGGCTGCTTTCTAAACACAAAGGAAAAAAGCGCTTTCATCTCCTCCAGATCCTAGTGATGTCATGCGTTTCACTGCCGATATCGATCGTCGCAAGTCAGATAAGACCGGAAGATGTCTTGGACCACGCTTTACAAATTCCATGCAAGGCGTGCAACAATTTGCGGCACTCGGAGGTGTTATAGTTGGTGGGTCTCAAAATATCATCGCATGTGGCGTCTGGTCGCTCGTACGCATGTCCATACTTGTATGTATGTTCGCCGAGAACACCCTAGACTTGGCTAACATGACTGTGGTACAGGCGGTTATCAATTTCACATCATACCCCGAAAAGATCTCTCTTGTATTCGTGGAAATTGGTCGGTCGATTCCCCGTCATCAACATATGGCGCTACTTTACCCTCGGTCGAAGGATCTGCAAGCACATATAAACGAATACTTTGTTCTAATCGTTGGATTTTGTCATAAATTCCTGGCCTTCACGCAAAAGTCTGCCATACGACAATTTACGTCCACCCTAAGCGATGCAGCGATCAAAACAACACAAACAGAACTGGCACTATGGTCGCGTGAGATCGAAGATGAAGTGCGCCCGCTGATTGCAAAGAGAATCGAAAAAGAAGCAAAGGAAATTCGCAGCACCGATCTTTGTCAAAAGCGTTCTCTAAATCTGTCTCACATCAGCAGGAGCTTGCGGCCAAACTTCGAATTCTTGAGAATTGTTCATCACATGATTATGAGACGAGTTGGAAGCAAATCAGGAAAATTAGAAATACTACTTTATTCATTCAAGATTATGATTATATAAAATGGAGGGCACTGATCAAATCCAGTAAGCTTTTATACCTTGGTATACTGGGCGGTGGAAAGTCGGTAATGATGGCCAATATGGTTGACGATCTCAATGTCTTTGCGGAGAAAGAACATGCATCTGTATTGCATTTCTTCATCCGACACGATATTTCAGAAAGCCTCAAGGCTCGAACAGTCATCGGCTGGATAGTTCAGCAGTTGCTTTGCTCAAGGCCTGGTCTTGCGAATACCGCCGAATCTACGAAGAGTGTGCTAAACATCGACGACATGAAATCGCTCTGCCGTCAAACTATACCGCACAAACACAAGATCTACCTTGTCTTGGACGGCTTGGATATGTGTGAATCATCTGATAGAGAAGAAATCATTGCTTTCTTGCGGGAGCTCCAGGAAGACTGTTTGTTGCTTGTGTGCGCTTCCTACCGCAAAGAGCCGAATGTAGCACTTGACGCAAGGTTACAGAACTTTCAATCAATCTGTGCTGTGTCGATACCCAACAATTCTGTGGACATTGAGACATACATCGACATTGAACTAGATCACCGTCTAACGACTCACGCTCTGATACTCGGCGACAAATCTTTATTCCAGGAAATTCAAGATGTTTTACTTACGGGTTCGAAAGGGATGTTCTTGTGGGTCACTCTACAGATGGAGACAGTATGCATTATGCAAACAGACGAGGAAATTCGCGATGCGTTAGCAGATCTCCCCGACGACTTAGGTGAAATCTACTCTTGACTGCTTCAAAGGCAAAGGAAGTCAACAAAGTACCAGAAACGAATTCTAGAAGTAATAACGGTAGCACAGCGTCCACTTACCACTTTTGAAATGAGGGAGGCTCTGAGTGTCACTCCGGGAGACACAACCTGAACACCTTCGAAGCTTGTCAACGATGTATACTCCGCTCTTGCCACTTGTGGATGCCTTATAGTTGTTGACAAAGAAGACCTCACTGTCCGATTCGCGCATCCTACTGTGAAACAATTCTTCCTCGAGCATTTCACTGACGCTAAGGGTGATGGAATAACGATGGACCAATGCCATGATAGAATGGCGGAGATCATAACGACATACCTGAGCTACGGGATCTTCGCAACCACATTATCGACTTTCCGTGTTCCACAAATTGAAGTTGGGTCAGCACCACTTAAAATTGTCAACGTCACCATGGTCTCCGCTTCAAGTGCGCAAGGCCTCACACTCAAGTTTTTGAAACACAGGAAAAAACTCAGCATTAGTATTGGTAGGACAGTTACTGAGACACTATAAGTAGAAAAAAAAGATGCAGCAATCGAGCACCATTTTCTGCAGTACGCCAGTTCATACTGTTTGCGACATGTGAAGAGGGCTCGAGAGTTGAATCCATATGTCACGCAACAGCTTCTATTTCTGCTCAAGGAAGGAGGTTACTTGAATTTGAGAGGCTTGAATTACCGTGAGACGTGGAAGACAGCGCTTGATGACGGCAATGTTACATTGCTAAAGATATTATTGAAGGTGACAGAATGGACAAAGGCTGATATAATGCTGGCATTGTCACGTGCAGTATGCAGTGGCTATAAGGGCATAATGGAAGCATTCACTGTAGAGGGGGGGGGGGGGTCAACGCGGCACGCTACACTGATGATAACAGTGCTGAGCTGAATCCTTGCTATGCGGCATACTACGGAAGCGCGCTAGACACGGAAAGATTTTTTCAACGGATGAGCGCAGCTGGGGCGCAACATGTTTGCAAATCTGGAAGGACCCCAGTTGCCTGTGCCATATGGGGCAACAACCTAGGGACACTCAGCGTCCTCCTCCAACAGCACCCTTGCCCGTGGGGCACATATATTGGAGCAGCCCGTATGACACCTATCTGGGAGGCAGTGAAAAACAAAAACCAAGAGGCTTTGGAAATGCTATTAAACACAGGAACATCCCTAGCCTTATCCAGGCAGGAAATAATAGAACTCACAGACTTCGCATTAGACAATGGCGACGATGTGATGGCAAAACTTCTAGGACAATTCAAGATTAGACGTCTACTTCCCTAATTGGATTCAACAACTCGAATCAAGGAGTCAAATCAGTATTCCAGATTGATCATTCAAGCTAAGGATTCCAATCAAGCACCGCGTTGAAGCGTGCCAAACAACCATCGCAAAGAAAAAAAAAACACAAATCATCTCTCATCACCGACCCCCACCCTACGCCTTCGCGGTAGCAACCTGTTTATAATATTTGCTCGCAACAAATGGCATCTTGGCCACAACGGCGCCCCTCCTCTTCCCCCTAACCACAACCCCAAGCTCGGTCCCCGCCTTATGCAACCCATCCTTCACATAGCCCATGGCAATATTCTTCCCGAGCGTGGGCGACGGACACCCCGACGTAATATTGCCAACGGTCTCGCCATCAGCATCGACAATGACGGCGCCCTCGCGCGCAGGCGAGCCTTCGACGATTAATCCGATGCGCCGCCGCGCGACGCCGCCGCCCTCGGATTTCTTCTTGAGTTGCTGGAGGATGACGGACGATCCGTGGAATCCTGCAGACGCGCGGCGCTCCTTGCCGATGACCCACGACAGCGCAGCCTCGACGGGCGTGGTAGAATCGTCCAGGTCGTGGCCATACAAGCACATTCCCGCCTCGAGGCGCAGCGTGTCGCGTGCGCCGAGGCCGGCGAAGCGGAGATCGGCGCCCGCGGTGTCGAATAGGAACTGCGTGACGGCTTCGGTGGCGTACGGCGGGATGCTGATTTCGAAGCCGTCTTCGCCTGTGTAGCCGGCGCGGCTCACTAGCACCTGTGCGTCTGTTTGGCGGATGGTGGCGGAGAGGGAGTGCCCGAAGTAGAGGGTGTCGAGGGCGCTGGCGGAGGCTGGGTCGAGGATGCGGGCGAGGAGGGAGGCAGATAGCGGACCTTGCAGCGCGATGAGGCCCTGGTTGTCGAGAATTTGCCAGTTGACGGGGAGGTCTGGGTTCTCTGCTGTCCAGGTTGCGAGCTGGGTGGTGAGGTATGCGGTGTCCTTCTCACGGCAGCCGGCGTTGGTCACGACGTAGAAGCGGTCGGGGAGCCGTGTGATTACCGTGTCGTCGACGATGCCGCCTGTTTGTGGGTGGAGGAGGGTGGAGAGGGTGGATTGGTGGGGGGGGAGGGAAGATAGGGCCGAGGGCGTGATGCGCTCGAGGAAGGGCTGGGCGCCGGGGCCGGCGAAGTGGTGCTGGACCCTGGGATGGTCAGCTCAAATCTCAAAGGGAGGCGCGGATACGGGTGAAGCTTACATGTGCCCGACATCGAACAAACTCGCCTTCTCACGCGTCCACTTGTGCGACTCCACGATGCTCTGGTCGCTATACTGCACGGGCATCAAGTACCCCCCAAACGGCACAAACTTGGCCCCATATTTGCTGTGCAGCCCATACAGCCCCGTCTTGCCCAATTGCTCTTTCCCCGCCTCGGACGATGCATATCGGAGCTGTGTGTGCGGTGGTTGCATGTGGTGTTGCAGCCGGCGGGGTCGTGGAGCTTGACTTGACAACGCCGGCGCAGAGCAATGTGCCCTTGCTGCCTTGTCCGCCCCGCGCAATCGCGGCCGCGAGCAATTGGCTGCCGGCCGTAGGATTGCAACAGCTCTTCTTGTCGCCATAGTGTGCGGTTGAGCAAAGAGACGCGCTTCCTTCTCGCCGGGTACTCACGGCGCGCGGGCCCTTATATGCGATGACGCGGGTAGCCCGTCCAAAGCGGCTTAGCGGCGGGCACTTCCCCGACGGAGCTCTCCAACGTCAGGACTCACTACACCAAAGCGGCCATATCTTGCATCGCCCGCCGCTGCCCTCCAACACCATGTCCAAGGGCACCAAATACCTGCTGGTCTCGCTGCCGACCTCGATCGTGCCCTCGGCCCACGCCGACGAGGCGCTGACCACGCTGCGCAGCACCGTGACGCCGGACGCGGGCACGACGGTCCCGTTTGCGATTCCTGGCTTCAAGATTGGCACGCTGGATGCGCTGGTGCAGCAGGCCGACGACCTGGCGAAGCTGAATGCGGCGTGCGAGGGCGTGGTGAACAAGGTGGGCGACAGCCTGAGGACGATTCTGGACGACGAGGAGAAGGTGCAGCAGCAGAAGACGATCAATGATAGTATGTGGAACGTTTTGGGATGGGCGGGGGGACGGGGCTGATGAGTACAGAGCCCGTGGACCAGTACCTGCGCACATTCCAGTGGAACAAAGTCAAGTACCGCGCCGACAAGCCCATTGCCGACCTCATCTCGTCCTTGCAAAAGGTACTGCAACCACGTCTGTTTCTGAGATGGGTAGTTGCTGATCCATGCACCCAGGAAATCCAAGGCATCGACAACGACATCAAGTCCAAATTCTCTCAATACAACCAAACCAAATCCGCCCTCCAGGCCGCCACCCGCAAGCAATCCGGCTCCCTGGCCACCAAATCCCTCACCACCATCGTCCCCGCTTCCGCCCTCCCAGACTCAGAGTACCTCGACACGCACCTCATCGCCGTGCCAGCCCTCGCCCTGAAAGATTTCTACGCATCCTACGAGCGCCTCGCACCCATGGTTGTCCCGCGCTCCGCTACCGTCATCGCCGCCGACAACGAATTCACCTTGTTTGCCGTCACCACCTTCAAGAAACATGCCGCCGAGTTCGTGCACAAGTGTCGCGAGAAGCGCTGGACGCCCCGCGACTACGCGTATAAGGAGGGCGGCCGCGAGGAGGAACAGCGCGAGGCCGAGCAATTGGCCAAGGACGAGAAAAAGCTTTGGGGCGAGGCGCTGAGGTTGGGACGCACAGGGTACAGCGAGGCGGCCATGATTTGGATACATGTGCTTGCGCTGCGCGTCTTTGTCGAGACGGTGCTGCGGTATGGATTGCCGCTGGATTTTGTGTGCGGCCTTGTGCAGGTGCGTCTCATTTCCTTTACCCCCCCTTGCATATGTATGTCCAGCTTGGCTAACCATGCCAGACAACTCCCAAAGCAGCCAAAAAGGCCAAGGCAAACTTGGATGCCAAATTCGAGTATCTGGGCGGCAACGCTTTTGGCCGCGATGCGAGAGGCAGACGGGTCAAAGACGATCAGGCCACTGTTGCGGATGTCCAGACTGCTGGTGGGCATTTGGACGGCGAGTATAATGCCTTTGTGTATTATGAGTTTGAGATTGTGTAAGGGAAATAGAAGTGAAGATATGTTCTATGTGGTTTTTTCCGGGGTTACCCTCTGTAGGCCGACACGGGAGTTGGGAGTCTTGCCAGCGGCAAGCGCCAACAAGAATGGGGGTGAACCGAAATATCATGATCACAAGTGATGGATATGACTAATAATATGCGATTCTATCGTTAAGTACAGCCTGACTATACCAATCAATTCAAGCACCTTCATCAAGCGCCCAAGAATCTGATCTCTTCAATTTCTCCCTTCCCTCTCGGATCGTCTCCATCCATGCATCAACATTGTCAATAGCTCGCCGAGGTGACTGCTTATTCGCCAACAAAAGTGACATGATCTCAGCCGGGCTAAATTCCAACCTGGGTACCTTTGCAGCAGACTCTTTCGCCTACCCAAGTATCTTATCACTTTTGACAACCTCCCCTTTATCGGTATCATCCCCTTCAAAGCTCTTTCCCAGACCAGCATCGCTGACGCTCTTCGGGTCCGTGCCTTCAACACACTTCCCCAGCGCAAGGCCATACACAAAGCAAAAGCCTTGGATGACACATTTCAAGCGGTAGTTCATTTTCAGGCCTATGCCGTGCTACTTGCCTTGGCAAAATTACGCCAACTATGGGAACGGGTCAGTCTTCGATTTTTGCATCCCTCTTGAGCTGTTTGGGCCACCACTTCAGGCTCTCTCTCTCTCTCATCACGTCGCTCAGGGATAAAATCCGACGCAATCAACGTGGCTCAGCCTTCAACCAGGCGCGCTCACGCTGTATCGGTTCAACAACGGAAAAAGGCATAGCGTTGATAGAGTCCAAAGAATACCACGATTCTACAAAGTGAAAAGTTGTGCTCCGATGCCGTTCCGCGCTCTCCTCTTCCTCAAACCCATGCGCAAACTCTTGGCAAACCCTACTAAGCTCGTCGAAATGTTCTTCTCGTCAATGGTATGTCTGGTGAGCCAATGCGAGACGGTAAGCATCTCTGCTGGCAGAGAATGCACCCATTCTAGATCAATGAACGTCGTCATCGCGCAAGTAAGCGGCCGATTCGATAGTGTTATGGTGCAGTCATCATGGAATTGGAAAGCGCCTAATTCTCGGCTGAGGCGTACGGGCAAGAGAGAGAGTATCAAATGAGCTATGCTTTTGGGGCTTTTTTCGGCGATCTGGATCCTCTCGCCGCTTCTCCCATGTATTTGAAAGTATCTGGCCTGTTTCAGGCTCAATGTGTTCGAGTAACATGTAGGCAGTAGGTAGGTTGTAGACGGTTGACAAAGCGCCAAAACATACATCTAAGGCGAACGTAGAATGGGCGTTGCTCTTCGTGTGCGAACCATACATTTCCCGTCGGTAATTGGCAAAGTGGAAGTACTACATGCATGGCGCTGCTTTGAGAAACCGAAACCATATAAGAAAGGGATGCGGATATCAGGGCATGTGCTCTGCATCCAGACATATGTTCCTGCTTCACGACTGAACTTCTCGTTCACTGTACCGGGATACTCTTGTTCTCAGCAAGCTTGTGTGGCATTAGGCAGCGCAGAACAAACTTCTTCCCTGAACCGTTAGATTTCACCTCTACCAGTACACAAATGTTGAAGCTGCCTCGGGCCCATTCTTGCGGTGGAAGGACTACGCAGATGTCGTTACGATTAAGATGAATGTGGTGTCTTATAAGAGCGCAGATCGTGTCTCTACACTCCCAAAGTTCTTGGAAGAGGTCCTTTGTCGCCTGGGCGTATGCTAGCTGGTGGAGGATGTTTCGTTCTTTGTTGAGCGAGCATGGTGGTAGTGATGGAAATTGGTGTTTGATTGCGGGCAATGCGACGGGGATGCCAAGGAGCGCCACAAGGCGGGTTGAGCCGAGGAGCTGTGCAGATCACTTCTTTTATTCACAGCCCTAATCAAAAAGCAACGGCCCGCTGACTATTCAACATAACTTCAACTGCCCTTATACTTTCAGGTCAGGGCACAGAAGTCGCGTAGCAAAAACGAGGTCTTTCCCACATGCTACAATTCTGGGAATCAGCTCAGCTCCAAAGTGCGACATCGCGGATGTCTCACAACATGCTGAGGAGTGCGTGACTACAAGCACCTGTCGCTCAACCCGGCGCAAGGACTGCGAGGAACAAGGTGGTGGGCCGAACCACTATCCGGGTCACCCCGCCGAGACGCGCTCAACGTATCCTACTCAACCAATCATGACATGACAACGACTTTCTAGAAACTCTCAAAAGGAAGGTAGATGTCTTCTTGCTACCCAGGCGCTCCTATCACAGCAGCTTCAGAGCCAGCGTCAAGCTGCACGGCTCGATAACACCCCTCATACTGCTCTTCAGCGACGCGACAGCCAAAGCCCTACTCGTCCTTCCACCGCAACGTTGCTACCAGCCACGCCTTAACAGCCTGCCAAGGGAAGTCATGTAGAGCCCCTGATATTGCAGCAACCAGCCATCTACAGCTGCTATCTGGACGTATCCCAGTACTTGTGGCTCCTGAATGCAGGCCTTTTTGGGCAGATGGGCACGTGGGATGCATAATCCTCATGCACTACCATTGGGGTCAAAGCTCAGATGTCCCGTTCGCACAAGGGTTTGCATCGGCAGAAGTTCATACGACTACATACGGCCTCCCCTGAGAGGGCAGAGCAAGGCGATAGTAGTTGGAATCTACTGTAATCTAGCCCTTGCGATCAGCTGTGGCGCTTAAAGTCTCCTTAATACGGCGATGAATAGCTAACAACACTTCTTTGTGAATACTTACCGAGGTGGCAATCTCATCTGGCAAACCCCGCCTCCTCAACCGCAAAGCCAACCTCACTCTCCTTTTCACGCATGCCCGGTTTCGAGACCTTTACAACTGCCTGAGGGTTGTGGACAATCTCACAAGCCACATGGCCAACGCCTTTACGAAAGACGGTCGCCCCTTTTTCTCCTACGTGGAGGTCAAGCCCGCTAGCGGCGCTCACACAGAAATAGAGTACCAACTCAGTTTATAGATGGCAGCCAGCCTACAGAAGAAGAGGCAATAGCAAGCTTCAGTAAGCGGTGTGGGAGAAAATAAGAAAGAAGAGTAATTTATTTACTCCTTTGCTCTCCTAAGGCTCGATATTTGCTACTAAACCATCTGTTACCGGCACTCTCATTTGACAGCAGGCAAAAAGACAAGGCGTTTTGTAGCACCAACTGCCGTCGAGCCCAAGCACGGGGAGTATCCATCGCAGCGACCTTTCAAGACTCGCTCCCTGCTACAGCGAAATGTCAGCATCGTCGCTCAGCGTGGCGTGCAAAGTTCCCCAAGGGCATTAGGGATCGATGCAAGAACTGTAGTCTTACCTTCCGTTTTGAACGCGAAAGCATCTAGCGATACCCCTTATTATTCGCCTGCAGACACACACCTCCCTTACAGCCTTCGCAGAACTCGCTCTCATGGGGCGGGCCTTTGTTTGACGCGTAGTGTGGCCGCTCCACTGGGACCCCAGCCCACTTCTTCAGCCAGTATGCAACCCGATCGACGTAGGACGTCTCGTCTAGTATTAGGGTGCCTAGCTGGTTGCACAACTTGCAGCGCTGGTTGAACACCACGGCGTTGTACCCATTCCTTGGATATCCGCGTATCGATACAGCTATTTTCTTGCTGCCCCAGCCACCGTTGGAACAGGCCTTGTTGCTGCACATGAACTTGCCCATGACGTGGGTGTTCCACTTGTTGTTGGAATCTTTGGCGTTGTTATTGTGGTGGAACCATGGCGAGGCGATTCCGTCGGAGACGGCATCCGCGATGTTGTCGTGCAGCTCCGGAAACATAAAGGAGGTCCGCGTCTCGCTCCCGGGCTGGGAGTATTTCTTTCTTGCCATTTTTCAATAGCGCGGGGATCGTGCTTTGAGTTAATTTAGTGAAACGAACGGGAAGCAATCAGGGCCAACACTAAGGGCGTAAAGAGCACGTACTGTCTTGAGGAGCCTTTGTCGGTTATTGTAGGTGGTGTGGGTTGGACAGTTGAAGTTGAGAGGGGACTTGTGTACGAGAAACTGTATGTTTATTAAGAGTGGGGTGTAGCAAACAAACTACAGCTCTGGCCAAGCCGTTAGCCGAGACAAGCTCGCGGTGAAGTGAAAGAAGCGATCATATGATCTACTTGCGAGGCCCAAGCCGGGGAAAACAGACTCTACTAGCAGGCACAACGCACGGCAGAAACTGCAAGTGGTTGTACATTCAGCGGTTCTGTCTTTGGCTACGTCTCAAGTTTGGCTGTGCTTTCACTCGCAAATTCGTGTGTACCCGCAAGCCCGCAATCAAACATTCGCCTTACCCATTAAGCTTAGCGCTCCCTCCTCCTACACCCGGCAGAATCTATGGCTACAGAAACGCGCGGTGCATACTCTCCCAGCTTGTCAAAGATTGTCCAAGGCGATACTCAAGAGTCCGCAGCTTGCGGTTTTCCTCTGCCAAGATTGCTGCCGAGTTCATCGCTATCTGGCAAAGGAAGATGCAGCACCGACATTATATTGGTACAGTAGGTGTGCTAAAGTTTGAAAAAGGTCGTGAGCTAGTATAGTAGCTGATAGAGCTGTTGCTGAGACTGCTCTGGCTGGGCCATATCAGTCTCGCCAGCGCGCACCACCAACGTGCATTAAGTACCATATACAAGGACACACCAGGACTCAGTATAGACAGCAGCAAGCTAATTTCTAGTAAAATACTATATAAAAATACCTTGCTTTTGTCCAGCAATCGTCATCGAGCTACCATGCGTCTGGATGGAGTGGCGCGGATGCTAGTGGAACACATTAGATACCCCCTCTCTTACCTATCCCCTTTACTCTACCGCAAACTTATCCCATCCTCTGTACAATCGCCTTTTGTGCTCTCGCTTCCTCCTTCCATTCTGTCCACCGCATTACCCGACTATCTACGTCTCTCCTCGCAACGGCTGTGTATCACGCTTTATACGCCCCCATTAATCTCACGACGATACCTCTCTATATAATTTTTGAAGTTTCCGACTTTGCCATGCTTTCGCCTAAACCCCCCTTTAGCATAAGCAACATCAGGATTCTGGCCGTCAGTCGTAGTCGAGCTGTGCAGGAGATGGAAAGCAGCGTTGGCACTGTGGCGGTATTCTTTGATTTTCCGTGATATTGAAGCGCAAATGTTTCGACAGAGAGAACCGCGGGAAAAGAGGTTGCGGTTGAGGAGTTGCATGGTGGTCGGGGATTGCGAAGGGCTTTGGTGGAGTATGGACCTGTTGTCTAACAAGCCCGGGGCTTCGAAGGAGGAGTCAGAAGGTGTGAAGGTGGACGGGGAATCCATTGTGCCTATTGATTTGGGGCGAATTGCAACGTGAATTGGTGCTTCGATTTGTGCCGGGGATAGTGAGTACGAAGGATTGTGAACATGGATGCGTTGGTTTGGGGATATCATTGTGTGGATCTGCTGTTCCTTTGAAGAGGTTTGAAAGTAAGCTTTGGGGACGGAGTATCGAATTAGTCCCATCTATCGCGAGCGAGGCTTCAATGAATCTCAATCTCGCCGTATATGCTTCCAGTCACGATTCGGGTGACCTATTCTGCATGAATTACCTTCGGAGGTGTAACAAAGTTGCCAAAGCACACCTATTACAAATGTGGAAAAGCTGAACAAGTAGTATCCATTCGGCGACTGCGGTGAGGGCCGATGACGCTTCCAACCTAGGGTGTCAGCGTCTCGGTTGAACGGTTCTCGGTGTACGTAACGCCGACCGAAAGTTCGAGCGAGGGATAGCCTCACGATTGCCACCAGACTTGAGAATACAGCCCATTTTCTATGCTCTACAACGTCCACAAATAAAATTTATGCTCGTTGATTCAGGAATGGGAGTGTAAGGCCAGGTTCTGTGCCACCAGACCAGACGTGACCGAAAGAGGTACGGTATGCCGAATAGGCATACCGGGCACAGAATAGTATATATACCGGATGCCTATCGGTGGCTCAACGGGCTACCTGTGGGAAGCACCCGTGACAGGGAGTCGAAAACGCCCTCGACCCCAATAACAAGGAAACTATGCAGCCGCCAGTCATGACGAACATACATCCGCTATTCTGGCGCAAATGTATGATTGTCCTTGCAACCAGCTGGATTACCATCAACCTAGCAAACGCTGAAGTTCTCTTGACTTTGGGTATGTCAACCCTAGTTTGGGGCCCTGTGGAGATTGTATGTTTTGCTAGTTATTCTTGGAGGGACTCTACCCAATAATCCATGGTATCGTAGATCTTTTGACAGCGTATCGCATACAATGGATGCATTTGTGTCTTGATAGCATTCACCATTGTAGCAGGTGTGGTTCCAAATTTTCAAGGATTTATTGTTGTACGGGTCTTATCTGGGTTCCAAGGCACCTACTTTCACGTTGCAGCTCAAACTATCTTCGCTGAGAACTTCACGCCCGTAAGTTGCCACGTGAATGTACCATAAGTACCGCGGCCGAGTTTTTTTTAGCTGGTATTGTCCTTAGATCCCCTTTAGGTATTATACCAGTCCTCTAACCTAGTGACCACGTGCTGACCTAATGTAGGACCTCTTGTGGCGGCAGCCATTGTGACTTATCAGAGCTGGCAATTAATTCTTTGGCTTCGGACAGGGATGCTTCTGCTGGGCCTGGCGCTCTCGGTGCTGTTTATCGAGTTTGGTCCTACAAGCAAAGACAGAAAGAAGGATCGTCATTCTGTACGAGAGCACCTTGCTCGTTGCAATCCTCTGAGAGTATTTGAAATGATGCTTTATCTTAATATACTTGCGACTGTACGTATAAGTGGCCAATGGTGAAGTTTGCTAACCGCTCGGAATTTAGAGCATCGCATATGGCTTCCTGGCTTGGTCATAATTTACACTTTTGGCCATACCTCGCCACGTTGTCAGCAGCCGATTTCAGCTCAATACCCCCATCATCGCTGGTCTTTTCTACTTAGCACCAGTTTGTGGCTTCTTGATAGGCTCTATTGCCAGAGGGCACTTGTCAGACAGAGCGGTGAAGCACTGGATCAGTGGAGGAGCGGTGTTTGGCTCCCAGAGGACAGACTTCGGAGTGGCATTGTATTGTTATTCACTCTGATTCCAACAGCCTATTTGATCTTCGGATAGGGAATGGAGTGCAAACTTTTTTCGCGTCCACGACTTGCTGTACTGATCATCACATCATTGATTGTAGCCGCTGGAATCTTCGATGCAATGGCGGGTCTTAATACGTATTGCGCAGAGGCTGTTCCTAGTAGAAGGAGACATGCAATTGCCAGCAGGTATATCACTCAATATTCGTTCTCTGCGGTTGCAAGTGGCGTAGTAGTAATGTTAATTGATGTGCTCAAGCTAGGCCTGGCTTGTATAATCAGTAGGTGACCTAACAAAGCATTCAGAGCTTCTAGCGTTGCTGACGTATCCAAAGATGTCGCTTTCGTACTCATTAGTTCAATATTGACGAATATAACCGCCAGGTACGGCCCACGAATGCAGCGCATGGTGAAATGCAAGGGTCCAACAGAGGAGATGGTTCAGGCGGGACATAAAATTGTTCAGACGCAAGAGGTTAGTCGCGCGTAATAGCTGAGCCAAATTAATATCACTCTCATGAAAGCTGTCCAGATGTCTGCGTTCAGACGTGATTGAAGAGCTGCAAGATTCCTAGAGTCATTTGAGGGAAGTTGAGATCGTCCAGTTTCAATATTAGCGTCCGGCCAGTAGAATGACGGAAAAATATCATTGCTAAAAGTCGTTTCCAGTGTGCCAAGATCCAAACGGGGAAAAGACGAAGACTCGCTTTACTAATGGGTTCATCATCTGTTATTAGCTCCTCGGTAGTGTCAGTTAAAGCACAGCTTCCCCAAACTCTTCGCATAAGAATACCCACAAGTTCTCACGCATGGCAACTTCTCCGTATTTTCATACGGAAAATACCACCAACGTTATCTAAGCGATACGGCACAGCAACATGCAGCGTTATGAGTAGCATCCAATCGATCACATTATCCACTCTCGAGTTGCGTGTCTAAGCGATACGGCACAGCAGCATGCTGCGTCACGCTTCAATCTGATCAATCACATGAATTACTCCGCATAAGCTGCATCGCATCAACATCACTGCTGGTACACTTTGCAGTGCTAGCTGAATTATATCGCATCGGAACCGCCAGACTTGGTCAGAACGTCAGAACCCTATATATCTATACAGTATGGCTATTATGCCAAGGTCTTGAGTGGTTCGAGTAAAGCACGGAGCCTCAAGTGGGGGGTAGGAATGGGGCTAGCAGTTAGAGCTGGTGCTAGAGCCTAAGCAGGTGATGGAGCTGGGTGTGGATGTAAAGCGCTCGGAAACACCGTGATCAGTTGAGGCGTAACAAGATGCCCTACATCAACTTCAACGTCATCCGCACCATTACATTTGACCCCATCTCACTAGATGGAAAAATACTTAAGGAAGCAAGGCGCCCATTCCCAAGGCCTTTCTTTTCTCAGTTTCCTCCGTATTGTCTCCTTAATTACTACCCACCCACTCTTTATCACATACTGCCCTTGGTTCATTGCTCATCATCATGGGCACTGTCAGCGTTCTCCCTACCATTGCTAGGCTTCAACGCCCCCTAATTAGCCGAGACCCATAACTCTCACGATTTGTGTTTGTTTCCCACTCCTCAGTTAGCCACTAATATCTAGCCTTCTTCATCCTGGAGAGCAGCCGGAAATCTCCAACGCCACGCTCAAAGCCCTAGGTGAACTCTTCGTCCACAACAGCGTCTAGGACGTCTTTGGCCTTCACTTGCTCCATAGCCACTTCATCGCTCCCTCAGGCTCTGTGCTGCTTGGTATTGAGGCACGGTCTTTGGAGACGTCGCGCGCCTGCTGGACCAAACCCATTCTCATGGCGGAGCTAGCTAACAAGGCTATCCATGGCCACATTTTTCGCTTGTAGTCCGACGGGACATTCGTCCCGTATTAGCTCTAAGAGGGCGAGGTAGACGATAAGGCACTTAGCACCAGAACCGGCTTTTTTCAAGAGTTTGCCAGCTTCCTACATCGCATCAATATAGTCGACTTGGTTGCTCTGCAATTGCTGGATGGCTCTCGGAACAGCGCCAGTATGGAGTTCTTGATTGGTCCACAGGCTACTCTGATGGTAGACGAGAGGGAACTCATCGAGTTTGAGCCGCCCGGCATCACAACTGGTTGGTCTTTTCAGGTGAGAGACGACGGAATTATATCTTGCAAGGGTAAAGATGTCTACGCGGAGAAGAAGAACATCCACCAGGTTTTCACGGATACGAAGCCCCTTCCCATGGTTGAGGCTCTAAAGGAAGCTCTTCGTAGGGAAGGGTTGATTGCTTAGCCTGCCTCCGCTAAAGCAGAGAGTATACGGATTGCGCTGTCACCATAGAAGACAAAGTGAGATTCCAACCCGGCGTTATTTTCGCGCGGGGTTATAAGCGCCTAGCCTGGAGAGGGACTGACTGACTAAAGTCTGATTTCTCCCCCGCCACGCGCTATGATGTTGCTCTTCGTTAAAATGCCATTCCCGAAATGCAGCCGGATCTTTAATTACTCCACTTCTCGAATTGTCTCCTCTCTTGGCTTGACGCCCTTCACCTGTATCCTCAGCCAATGAAAGTCCACATGTACATGTACGAAATAGTGACGAGAGCTGTAAAAAATGTCCTATTGAATACACCTACCCCTGCAACCACACTCCGTTTTTGATTCTCCTAGTTCTTCTTGCTAATATACGATAGTTTGTGATTGAGCTTACAACGCCGCCGCCGGAGCTGGTGCTAGATAAGCAACCGGCTCAACTTGCAAGGCTACAACACTCTGCAATACTTGCAGTATATTATTTCTGCCAAAAGGAGAACCTTCAGCAAAGTACAGATGCTATTCAGGGAGTTTTTTAGATAGCACCGACGAAATCTCGGTGAGTTTTGAGGAGTGGCAAATGCCGGAGGCTGCAGCATTCAGACCAGCCCGACACACTCGGCGTACTACGCCCCCCCACAGCCAACGACGCCAACGCTATCAACTTATATATGAATAAAGCTCCATTTATAGAGGAGAGCAATCCTTGGCAAGACTTTGCAGAGAGATCTAGTGTTGTAAAGGAGTATATCGACGTCAAAGGCAAGGAGAATCTATAGTATTACTTAACGACGATCTAACGCTATGTTAAAGGAGAAACTTAGATAAAAATATACTGCACAGTTGTTAAGGAACTTCATGAGCTAGAGCAGATTACTATACAAAAGGATTACCGTGCTATATAACTACAACTGCGGCCTAATCCTTTATACTAGCTTAACGTTCTGTGGTATAATAAGATACACTACATGACTAGCCTAAAATATTAAGTTTGAATTGAGAGGAATTCTGAAGATCGCTTTAAGTATAGTCCCTCTAACATTTTGTATAAGAAATACTACGCTCCTAATCCAAATTTTCAAAAATAGTTCTATATTTACTGTATTTTGGGCTATAACTTCGCGTGGGCAATGCTATATAACGCTAGCAATCGTAACGGCAAGATAAATACTCGTATATACACTTAAGTCATACTCCTAACTCTCTAGAGCAATCTATTTAAGAGGAGCGGAGAGTAGATCTTATAGCAAGACCGTGACTCAGCTCAAATCTTAAAAACGACTCTTAAGTAGATAGATCTACATAGTATAGACTATATACTTTTATTATCGAAATCCCCAGGTTTCTCCATCATAGAGACGTGGGCATCACCTCTTAAACAGAATTTCTACTCCAGGAGATGTAAAAGTAAGAAACAAGGTTTGAAGAGATTCCATAAAGCATGGAAGTTACTAGGAGCTAAGAAGATAAATCGGACGATAACAACTACCTAGCACGCCTAGCTGAAATTAAGGATAGATATAATGCTAAAGCATATCGATTTTAAATTTGAGGCCATTGGCTATACAGAATGTTGAGAAAATAGGTGTGTTATAAGGTGCTAGTGCATTGGTGTTAGTGTACGTGCGCCAAACCTGTTAACCGAGAGCCAGCAGCCAATAATGGTTTGACCATAGTTGAATATATAAGATAACCACTCCATTTAGCTTATTTATTTTCTACTACGGCTTTTGCTACAAAATTTGCTTATTTGTTATTCCGCATCTGTCAGAATATCTTCCCCTCTTTCAATTGTCGAAGAATTGAAACACTACTCTATATCCTAGCAGTAAGAAGACATCCCTATCATTATGATGCCTCAAGTTACAACGTAGGAAGACTTGGCCTCCCTCTACGAGAAATTTAACGAAGAAACTAGCGAATTCCAATACACAACCTTCACAGTTGTCGACGAGGATGACACTGCCTACTTCGGCAAATTAAGTCATCCTAAGCATAATATCACTCCTGAGCAACTCACATCTGCCCTTGCTCCTATCCCTGATAATAACCTCTTTCCAAAATAGACGACGCCCTCGGATATAAAACTTACTAAGGCGCCAGATATACCCCCACTCAATATCTATATCAAGCGCCCAACCCTTTTTCTATACGATATATTCCAAGAATATAAGGTCCTCAACCTAACCCCTAGAGGCTTACTCGAGGAGGCCGAGGTCATGGAGATACTCTCCTAGCACTTACACCCTAACATCATCCACTATCACGGCTGCCGCGTTCGCCGTGGCCGTATTACCGGCCTCGTCCTCGACTACCACCCCAATACACTAACTGACTACCTCAAGAACAAAGTTGGGTTCGTAAATAAGGGGCCCTTCATACAGGCCCTCGAGTCGGCTATTTATTACTTGAATTCTATTGGCTGGGCCCACAACGACCTCAATCCAAGCAACGTCCTAGTCGACAAATTAGGTATGCCAATCCTGATTGACTTCAGGTCCGCACGCGAGATCGGTGCCAAACTAGGGACCAGCCGGGGGACTAAGGGGTGGCTCGATGGAGAGATAAAGGACTATCACACGTCAGACTATCGCCATGACTTGTTCGCTCTGGAGAAGATACGCACCTGGTTGGACACCCCGACATTTGACGATTAGGAACGCCAAATGTAGTACGTTTCTACCGCTAACGAGATTGGCTGGGGTTGGGAACTAGTGACGAGCTCAAGTAGGTCATCTCCGTAACATCTGCTCCAAGGCTAGCTAGGTTCCGCAGCCAGTTCATAGTTTTATCATTTTTTCCGGTTCTTATTTTCGATTTCGAATTTCTGTTAGTGTCCTTTCTGGGATCTAGCACACCTTTCTGTTTTTCGTTTCCAAGCAGTTTCGAGCTGAGAGTAGCCCTCGATTTTTTACCTCGATTCCCATTTCCGCTATTTCAGACAAGGAGGAAGATATATCCACTGGAGCGGCAGAAGATGCTAGTCCGAGCGTTATAACTTGCCCATTCCAATCTTTTACATGTACCCCTCGAATTGCATTACCATATTGGCTGATATAAGAGAGCTGCATGCAAAGTATGCAGTTCCATACATTAGATAGCTAAAAAATGTTCAAAATCTAATCCAAGTGTTAGGTATCACTCATGTATCTTATCTACAGTATAGCAGCGATGTCACCCCATACTGCATAAGAGGGTAGATAATAATCAGGTCGATATTAGTGGAACCTCCTCGGATTCTTTACTATCGCTATCACTGCTGTCGAAATAATCATATTGCTCCAGGACTGCTCCTTTATTAGCATTGACGGTTATCTGCTGGTTGATCGTAACCTCATTTTCTTTCTCAACCGCCTCGTTTGCGGCGAGTTCGTCCTTTTGTTCTATAAGCCTCGTGTATTGATTGTTTTCAATGAGCTTATCAGCTATACTAGGTGTGAGACGATCCTCTTGTGGCTTGCGCAATGATGTATGCAGCTCTTCATCGGTACTTGAGAACCGAGATTGTTCATGAGTGCTCTATGAGGCATTTGTGTCACTGGAAGCATTCAAAAAATCTATCCAGTATTTTATAGAAGGAGTGACTTAACAATCTGAACCTTGTCCAGTTAGCAACGCAAGGAACAAGCAAGGTGCGTCTGGTGTAAGTGACGGAAGACGAAAGAGGAATCTCCAAGGCAGCTAGTTATACCAATAACTTCATCGTTTGAGGAAGTGTCCCAGATCCCAAAAACTGGGGTATGGCCACGATGCCCACAAGAAACTAACTCTTGTTCGGGCTTGGGGATCCACATTATAAACCAGATATCTCTTGATATCAACTGTAGTTGCAAGCGAGATTTGGTTACAAATGTGGCAATGCTCAAAGCTCCAGAGCTTTTGATCCATAAGCTCTTGAAAACGCTTTCTAAGTGACAACCAGAGCGGGGACACCCGCTTTTGGGACCCTCAACAGCCGCCCAACTCCACGAGGGCACATGTAGTAATTGTTCCTACAAGGCTAGAACAGCGACTGGCGATGTCACATGCGCCACGCACAGCCAAGACTCGGCCTCTTAGTTGGGATTTAGAAGTCCAACAATACCTAGACTACCTACAATCTTTGATCATATGACTGTAAGCCAACCAGAAGCAACATATGGCTCCTCAATAAATAGTTCTATAATATGTGGTCTAATCACGTGCTAGTGTATGCATCCGGCTGTGTCAGTGCTAACCCGCCGCACGGGCCAAGATGGCAGGGTACTGAGATTCAGTACCTGGCAATACCTTGGCGGTCACGCTAGCAGTTCGCAAAAAAAGTTGCCTAAGAAAAGCACAGCTTGCGCAAACAAGAGTTACACTCCACGATTGCGATTATGCCGTCCACACACAAGAAAGACAAGCCCTGGGACACCGATGATATAGATAAGTGGAAGGTATGACTTGCAGGCCTGCGCGCATGAAAAAACGTATGCTGATATGATGCGCAGATTGACCCGTTCAAACCAGAAGACAACACCGCTGGCGCCTTTACCGACGAATCGCGCTTCTCTACTCTCT
Organism: Ophiosphaerella korrae; assembly: GCA_028456385.1. Classification (NCBI taxonomy): domain Eukaryota; kingdom Fungi; phylum Ascomycota; class Dothideomycetes; order Pleosporales; family Phaeosphaeriaceae; genus Ophiosphaerella; species Ophiosphaerella korrae. Next base: position 249,882 of record JALNQF010000048.1, on the reverse strand, counting down.
TCCCCAAGTATCGCGAACAGTATTTGAAAGGGTCTTGGAAGTTTATTACACAGGCACTTGCGAAACATGGCGTGGGATGCGAACTCAACTTGGTCGAGGGCTCCATGACAGTATGGACAACGCAGAAAACCTACGACCCCGCTGCAATCTTGAACGCGCGCGATCTCATCAAGCTGCTCGCGAGAAGCGTGCCGGCCCCGCAAGCGGTTAAGATCCTCGACGACGAGGTCGCCATGGACATTATAAAGATCAGAAATCTAGTGGGCAACAAGGAGCGTTTTGTGAAGAGGCGACAGCGGATATTAGGTCCGAATGGCTCGACATTGAAGGCATTAGAGCTCCTCACAGAAACATATCTGTTGGTACAGGGAAACACAGTCGCGGCAATGGGTCCATTCAAGGGTCTAAAGACCGTACGGCGGATTATTGAAGACACGATGCAGAACATCCATCCCATATACGCGATCAAGGAACTCATGATTAAAAAAGAACTTGCCAAAGACCCCGAGCTGGTGAACGAGAGCTGGGACCGTTTCTTACCGAACTTCAAGAAACGGTCACTCAGCAAACGACGGGTACCGCACAAAGTCACAGACAAGACAAAGAAGGTCTACACACCATTCCCGCCACCACAAGAAAAGAGCAAGGTCGACCTGCAGATTGAGAGCGGAGAGTACTTCCTGGGTAAGCATGCGAAGGAAAGAAAAGCTAAGGAAGATAGGGAGGAGAAGATGAAGGACAAAATGGACGCAAAGAGGAGAGAACGAATGGCCGAATATGCCGCACCGGAAGAGACCGGCGAGAAAAAGAAGAAGAAGCGGAAGCGGGAAGAAGGCGAAGTGAAGGATAAGAAAAAGAAGAAGAAACAGGACTTTACAGTGGATGTCAATGCAGATGCAGAATGATCAATTTTCGGCATAGCAGATGTATCTGTATTCTCCCCATCTTGTTCCAGTCCGGAATTGTCATGGCCCCGATCGCTAACACTGGATGCGCCTGAACTTCTGGAGGCTTTAGTTTGTCAAGATAGCATTGAAAGGTGTTTAGGTTAGTATATGAAGTTAAAAATACCCATTTTTTTACTACAGAAATTGAAAACGTTTGGCGGAAGATTGATCAAACCCCTTACTAAGCAGGTTGCTTGGCAAGCCATGTTTGGCGTCTCGCGACATCCTCCGTTTCAGCACTGCCAAATGCCATGGCGGCAAGTTGAAATGTCTGCAACCTGCAATGTGTTATTGACATAATCCTAACACCATCTCCAACAACATACTTTGTCCTCAATACGTGCATGAAATGTATTATTACAAACTTTCTTTACTCCCAATCGTCGTAACCCTGCCTTGGGTCAATGCACACACCCTTTTAGACCAGCAATGTTGGCATGAGTATCCACTTCGCACAAATGATATATACTCATCAGGGAATCGTGGGAAAGAGTACGCGTCTGCGATTCACACAAAAGAGAAGGATTATGCACCCTGGTCATACCCTCCAATATGCACAGATGTACTTCCAAGCATCAACGACAAGCTCTGCGTATACACATCGACTTCATTTGCCAACGGAAGAGGCATAACACTATTCACTTCACCCAAAGTAGCCTCTGAATTTGCTACCCTCCCTGGCTTCAGTGATCCATCAATCCTCCAAATGGAAAACATCAACACCTTCTCCAGCACATGGCGTGCGACTTCCATTCCCAACAAAGGTATCGGCATGCTCGCCTCCAAACCACTCAAGTTCAAAGATCGCGTAACATCATACACGCCCGTGTTCCTTGCTCTTCTGGAAATGGAATTCGGTACCCTTGAGCGCGAACGATGGTGGCGCTTCGCCGTCGAGCAATTACCCGACAAGACGAAAAACGAATTCCTGTCCTTAGCCTATGTAATCGGGGACGAAAGAGTCAGGGTGCAAGACATCGTCAAGGCAAACACATTCCAAATCCACATTGCGGGCGTAAATCATCTCGCCCTATTCCCCGAAACATCGCGATTTAACCATGCCTGTGATCCAAAGTAAGCCACCCCGTCTACCATTGCCAACGAAACCTAATAACTTCCTAGCGCCCAATACGCCATCGACCCCGACTTGCTCACACACACCGTGCACGTGACCCGGCCCATCGCCGAAGATGAAGAAATAACAATCTCATGTACATCTTCCCATCACAACACCTTCAGATCATTTCACTGACTAGCCAGACACGTCACCCCTCGAGCCCCACAAAACCCGGCAAGACCACCTAGAATCCTTCCACTTCACCTGCATGTGCGCACGCTGCACCGACCCCACATCTGACACGACGCTCTCCTACATCGGCGCGCTGCAAGCTCAGCTCAACGACTGGTCCGCGACATCGGAGGGATCGCCGGCGCTGGCCGAGCAGCTGATCCAGGTGCACCTAGACGAGGGGCTGGAGGGCTTTCTGGACATTCCGTACGGATTTGCGGCGCTGGCGTATAATGCCGTTGGGGACGAGGAGAGCGCAAGGGAGTATGCGGAGAAGGCGAGGGTGGCGGTGTTGTTGAAGGATGGGCGGTGGTCGAAGAATTTGAGGATTTGGGAGGAGATGTTGAAGGGGGTAAGGAAGCATTGGAGTTGGAAGTTGAGGGTGTGAGCGTGCGAGGGTTGGGAGTGGGGGTTTGGGAATGGGGTTGTAAATAGGTATATGTTGCGATGGGGCATTGCGAGAATCTTTTGGCATGGGTGGGGTTAAATGATTATTTTTGGTTGTTATTTCGAGGTTCTTGCATAGATAGGAGTGGGGTGGTCGCTGGGATTTCTGGTAAATTGTAACTTCTAGAGCTAGCATCAGTTGTACAAAAGTAAGTTTGTGATATGGGACAGATAACGACTCTGTGAGGACAGTGAGTAGCAACCCTTGCCATGGTAAGATTATTTTCAATATTTTTATCGTAACTATTAGTGTTGGATGCTCTACTAGAGTAAGAGTATGCGTCTCTCCTTTACATATACTTTCTAGCCTTCGACAAGGACGTGTTAGAATATTCAAAAAGAGCAACCAAGATTGGGGGTGAAGTGATTCTCATATGGCTAAGGAGAGCACTCTTTCTACCATGGCGTGAAGCATAACTCACAACATGTTGTTTTTAGTGTGGTATTCCCTACCACGGCTCCCCAAGAATATGAGACCCCAAAATTCCCTTGGACATGCTATGCTACCGCTGGTAGGCCATGTTTGCACAGAAGACTAATCTGGCGGATTGGTACAGGTTTGTACTAGCCCAGACGCACTAAAAAATTTCAGGCCCTAGACTTGTCACCTCTTCAACGCGTCTTCGGTCCAATGCACTAGTGAAGCAGCCTTAGCATTGACGCCGCCGTGCGCCGGGTGCCACAGTGTGTAGGTGCTCTTGGAGAATATGTGGCACGAACGATATCCATCACGTAGTGACATGATATAGGTACAACATACAGTCACCTGTCAGTACACCCAACGTAATCAATACCATTTGCATAGTTTCCTGTTCTGGTACCTCTTATCCATTCCTAGTACAGCAAATCAGGTTTAGCGCGCACGTGAGATCGAGGTCGACACGCGACGCGCTTGAACTTTGATGCATCGTCATCGCTTGTGTTTATCCATATGCTCCGCAATGAGCAGATCAAGTGTTGAGCAAGCATTAACTGGGCTTATTCCAGCCTTGAATGGACCTCTACCGCCAGAGCTGATTGAATTAGCTGTTTCGCTACTCGCCCGCTCGCGCGGCATTGCGCATTCCCTCAAACCTGATGAAGAGATAGCGCGACCATACGCATGTGCTCAGCTAGCCTGCGAGAGGTACGATCATAGAATTTGGTCAGATTAGAGCGCTAGGCTAATCATGCAGGTCTAAGAAGCGCTTCAACCTCCCGACTATCGTCTCCCGCCCACCATGTCCACCTCGGGTCTATAAGAAGTTGTACAGTTATTTGAGCAGCGTGCTACCAGCCCCTGAAGCTTTAAGAGAGCCCCAAACACCCAGCAAAAAAGCCACAGCGGCATCTAACTCTCAAAGAGGAACGCCCAAGACTCCACGAAGCACGAAGAAAACAAATGGCACAACTGGCGAAGTACCAGATTGGGTCATGACCGTTATACGTAGCCTTCTAAAGGCATTTCAATTCCCGAATGCTGCGCCACACATTTTTGCGGGTGTAGAATCGATTCGGCCCTTGCTTGAACGCATGGCAATAGCAAGTACGGTGCAGACACCAAGTAAGCGACCACGAGATGCCGCGTCACAGGCAGCATCTGCCAACGTCACGAACGCACGCATCCTCGGCCTGATATCTGTTGTATTTCTCTATGTATTCGCAAAGATGAGGGATACCGATGTCACACCCGAGCAATACAATGAGTGGCGGGAAATGGTAGTCAGTACAATTCTTGAGCTACCTGCCGGCCGGGATATCAGATACGAGGAGCTTGCACTCGAAATCGAAGACCTAATGCCCATGGCGAAAACTGAGGGTTGGCTGCAGATGGAATGGTTCATGAATATTGTGCCACAGGACGATACGGAAGCCATGGAGGGTGTGGAATACACTGATGGTACCAATCGCCCAAGCAACGGAGAGAGTATAACGACTAGGGTCAATGGGGGCGATTATATCGGTCTGGGTACCATGATGCAGGACGCTACCGATTATCTGGGCGAGCGTCGACGAAATGACTATAAGAAATGGAAGGAAGAAATTTTGACTCGGGTCGAGAAAATTGAAGCAATGTAAACCCTGCTGGTTTCAGGCATGACTGGGTGTAACGATATGTAGAAGAACGACAGAACACAACTTACAAGTCAGAAAGGTTTGTTCTAGATCACGGAAGCGCTGGCAAACAGGAGATATGGAGAGTCATGGCGAAGGCTCATTGAATCTCATGCTCAACTCAAGTAACCGAAGGAGACTATTGGGCCGAATAGAAAGTTCAGCGCACTGCCATATGGGTATCAAATGAATTGAGCAGAGAATAGGTGCATTGTCATCTGTCGTACTATTGAAAAATAGTTGCAGCGCTCTTTCATGTCATCTACGTCGAAACGTTCTCTGAGTCCAACAATGAAAGCATTGACTTTACTCTTTTTTCTCCCGTCTTTCTCACCAACACTTCCTTCATCTCAGGTGTAGGAGCCTTTGCGCCATGCTGCACTAAGTAACTGAACATGGCTAAGCGTTTAGCAAGAATCGCATGATCAATTGCAGGGAGTTCTTTGTCGTCTTCGTTCGGGTCCGCGTCGTGCTTTAGTAACAGCTCTACAATGTCTCCGTAGCCCCCTCGGGCGGCAGTGACAGTGGCTCCGGTAATATCGGGGTCCTGGGTGAGTAGTAGCTGAATAGTCTCTAAGCTACCACTCGATGCTGCCGCACACATCACTTGGTATGAGACCTTGGCTCCATGTTCAAGCAACAGCCGGGCAATATTGGAGTTGCCATACTCCGCTGCCAAAACCAGAGCCTTCCCGTCGCTTTTTGGCCTCCATGGCGTCCCATCGGAGCATCTGGCATTCTTACGAAGATGCTCCGCCATGTCATACCAGCCGCTCCTAGCGCATTCTTGCAGCAGACATTTGTTCCACTTGTTTCTCATAGGCGATTCATATCGCCGATACACATCGACAATATAATCCCAAACCTCAGGACTTGGGGTGAATAACGACCCTGACAACATTGTCGTCTCATTTGGGGGTATATCGTCTGGGTCAAAAAGCCAGGGGCGACGTTCAATATCCCATGGGAAAAGGAAAGGAACTATATCGGCTCGTCCATGCTGTGCGGCCGTACGCAATGCCATCATTCAATCATCGTGGTTGGGCCTATGGGGGTATCTTACTTCAAGATAGTGTTCAATCATCTCCTTTGATCCATATTTTATACTCAGGTCGAAACACGATCCAAATAATTGAGATTCAGTCTGGTGCCAAGGCAAACCCACAATACTATGGGGACAATTCATGTAGGCTGCTGTATTTAAGAGTAACGTGCTCTCGGCGTTGCTGTAAGTTATTTGGATCTGTGGTTCCACAAAAATGCATTTTAGCTTCAGGAGTGCCAGAGTGCACAAAGACTTGATACAGTGCTGAATCGCTTCTGGTTTAGGTGCTGACTTCTCGGCAACCTTACGGATACGTAATATCTATCATAGGATTTCCGCTTGAAGGCTCGTGTGTCACACGATATTCCACGTAGGACACTACATAGGGATATGGTGGTTGCTTTAGCTTGGGTTTTCATCGATCAGATACTTCAGAAGTTAATGTCTTGTCTAACATTTTATATAAAAAAAGAACGTTGAGAACTTGCTCGGCAAAGAACCCTGAATCTTGGAAATACATGTAGTCGAGCATTGGAGTTGCGACATACGATTGACAAGTCTTAGCCTTAGTCCCCGCGACAATCCACAAACTAAGATAATATCGTGGAGAATTGGCTCGAAAAGCTCCGATGGTAGATCCTGGATACCGCGCGGAGAGCCATGAGGAGCCGCCATCGGGTCAAAATTTCAAAACAAGCGTGGGTGACGTCCGCGCAAGGTGTGTTTTTCCGTGACTGAATATGTTTATCTTAGTTGGGGATGGTGTTTATATATATTCAGGCTATCCTACCGCGACTTTGGTGCTGTCTGCAATGTAAGTCAGGTTGCCTAATGTTAGGCGACAGGGTAGGCTTCGGAACCATGTGAGCCACCTAATCATTAGAGCCTGCGTGGTAATTAGAAAGAATGGTACTGATCCTGATGGAGGTTACGAAGAAACGATTTGCACCAAAAGGAAACGATTCGCCACGTTCGAAAATAATTATAATGATCAAGTTTTGCGAAGGGAGATACTCTATACACACATATCAGGCTGACACCTTGAGCGGTACACTGAAAGTAGTGAAATATTCTGTTTATATATTCTGGTGTTTGAGTGCCTGAATGACTACGAGGCATTCATGCGATCTACACATGTTTCTGCTGCACTAGCCCTGTTAGCCCCGTCAGCTCGGCCGCGTGAAAATTATCCTGCGCTTCGTTAAACCGATCCTGCAATTTAAGCTTTTTAATAGAAAAGCCGATGAACTCAGTAGGCAGGTATGTGCCGGGCGACCTAATAGCAAACAAAATGAAGATTCCTGAAGACTAATTAGCTGTCGTCTAGATGACGAAAACACGGACGGATACCTAGCATAGGAACAGCATCAAATACCCATAATGGCCATTCATTAGTCACAAGATAACTCGATTGGTCTAAAGAGGTGAAGACTTCCGCTATGCGAAACAGGGTGCGTGTCTGAGTGTCTTGTCAGTGACTGTGTATACGACTATCTTAGGGTTTATCATTACAATAATAGCTGCGGTAGCTAGGATAACCACAATGATGAGTGATTGCCAGTTTGATTCTAGGTGTAATGTGTAGTGCGTAGGTAAGGATCCTTGCACGCAGTTCGAGCTGACAACCAGGAATCGTATGCTGAGAACGACGAATGTTACAAGGGTTACCAACTGCAGAGTTAGCCCAGATTCTATCGCCGTGAGTGCAGTTGTTAATTCTTGTGGGGTCTTGTCTGGGGCTGCACAGATGATTGCCCCAAATAGTTGAAGAGCGGCGCCGCACATGTCGAAGAGGACTAAGAGCCTGGCGACACAACGACTGAGACACCAAAGTACACGCCATCTATGCCTATTGGGTGGTGTAACCCACCACAATATTCGGCTAAAGGTGGAATAGCATCCTATAGCTATGAATGAAGGAGCCAATCTGTTCGACGGCGTCAGTGCCATTGTTATGGGAATGAAAGAGCCTCAAAACTCATACAGAAATGCAAAGTAGCTAAAATAAAATGCATCGAAATTCGAGGGATGGAATATCAATACGGCTCGAGCTACAAGTCCTGCCACTTCCACTGCGGAATGTTAGTCATGGATCTATGTGGATATCAGCAATTACGCACTGGATAGACCAAGATAAAACCCCCAGAGGTAAAGCATCCGATGACTTATGAACAACATTATATGGACAATGATAATGAATTTGTACGTTGCAAGCCCGAAAAAGGTTACGCCAACGCTGGGTTTGTAACTATACAGGTTCGTAGATTGATCTTCTAAACATGCATCTTAGCGGAATATTCGTAGCATGCTTAGATTCAAGACGCATACTGATAAAACGACTGGGGGCCGACATATTAGATATTGTTGAGAAAGGAAATCTGATGTCTATTGAGTAGGTGGACTTGGCGGATCCGACTACGAAGATTTATGGTTCAACCGTTGTGAAAGAAGGAAAACCTTGAGTGAGAAGGGTATTTCTGGACTAACAAAGCCAAAAATCAAGGCTCATTCCACTTGGGTGACTTCATTGCCACACCAACTCCATGCAACTGTGCCACCTCACTGCGTACTGTGCCACAGCTTGGCTGCATTGTTGCCGTCTTACATGCCCATCATTATCGGCCTCTGAGACCCCACTCCAGCCAAAACCGACTCGGGTATGTATGTTCAAGGCGCGGTTACCAAATCTTTTCAGCATTGAGGCCAAGAACATGATTGATTGGGTGACTTAACTCATAGCATTAATTGCACGTGGTTCCAGTCGAACGTGGGTATGCAAAGTCGACTCTATGCTGAAAACTCGCACTAGTGATCTCAGAAGCACCTAGGGTCTACAATAAGGCTATCCTTAAAGTATCATGTGATTATACTCGACATGAAGCTTACAGAAATTTGGTTGACATCGTCTTCCCTCGCTAGTCTCCATGTCCACATATTGAGCGATCTAGTATTGCTTATTGGATTTGAAGACTACCTGGCATCACTAGAAACTAAAGTATCTTTCAATTTAAGCAAGCCGTAGGAGAAGGTTTGCACATACGATTAGATGGTAAAAGTCAACTACTCTTTTCTTTCAACACCATAATATGCAGCAACGCCATTACATGATTCTGATATCACTTTCATCTCATGTCCCTTTTGTATGCGATCAAATGCTACCTATGGAAATATTTCACATCTGTAATATTGAGCTGTGCTAGAAATATTGTTACTGATGTCGAGGTATTGATACCAGTTTGATCTCAGCCTGTGTGTAAAGCGAACGTATTAGAAGACTTTTAGTTAAGTAATCTTGTCTTGGACAACAAAACAAGACAGCCGGAGGAAGAAGGTATGAATACTGGTTAGTAAAGTCATACGAGGAAAAGAACTCATGATATACCTGTGGACTTGCTGCTTATTAGAAAAGAGTCGGTGTTTGCATGAATGCATGATTGAGGCGTCCAGCAAGAAGAGGCGGTGCTTAGGACGCTAGGTTAACTCCGCCCAGTGTCAGCCTTTGCCTCAGGGTTTCATATTTGCGAACCTGCGCCCCATGACTTCATAGTATTTATTCTCCGTTCGTATACAATACGGGAATTAAATTCTTTCGTGGAATACTATGAAGTACTGTTCACCAACGCTTGATATGGAGAAAACTCTCAGACTATCCGTCATGTCTTAGACGATGGGGATGTTGGTTGATGTTGTTGCGGCATCAGACATTTACTCAGCCTCGTTTTGCCCCCTTTGGATTAGCGCCTATGCAAATGCAAGGCACAGTCAAAAGAATCCCGATTCGTTGACTCACATGCACGGTAGCTTTGATAGTAACTATGATTGATATTGCAATCTCAGATTCAAGAAACAGGACGCAACATCTTCGCAAGGCTTGCGCATTTTTGTTGGTACCGAGCGTGTGTCTTGACGAAATCTCAACCAACACTACCACTAAAAGTATACGCCATAATTAATGGAGATCAGATAATCGTTCACTATACTACAAATTACCGAACCTGGATTTTTAAAATGCTTTCCCGATCAAAGACACTCTAATTCAACATCGTTTTTTTTTAAATGAGTAACCGTGACGCTGGCGGCCCACAAAACTGGGAATGCCGATCTAAATGATTTAGAAATTATACAATTCTATAGTAGGTACAACAAAACTGTCTGTAAAAAGACGAAAGAAATGAGCGATAGGCGATACTGCACTTTCGTAGCGGAACTAGTATTTGTTGCTGACTGTGAGCCAGGCCATGCAGTCGTCTTGGAAGATGGCTCTGAGATAAATGTTTTTAATGTCGTTGATGCTCTCGCTGAAGGTATTAACCGGGTGATGTTTGTTGTGGGTGAAGACGGCGATTCGTCATCGCCAGGTGTGTCATCAGAACCAGGTAAGTCGGGCCGGGGTGGTCGCCCCGGGGTAGTTCCTGGAGGGCGCGATGGCGGCGCTGGTGCCGAAGGCTTACCAGACGAAGGACTGCTGGGTGGGGATGGCGAACCCCTGAGAAAAATGGATAGTGCAGGCTCCGCTTCACTGACCCCGACATCTTGTCCAGAGCATTTTACACCTGTTCCCATAGTTGATCAGAAACTTATTTTCAAGGGAGAAAGGTGTGCGCTTAATCTTACAGGAGCCAGCTGATAGTCCAATGGAGAAGCTAATAGTGGCTAATAGAAATAATAATTGAGGCACACGTACGTGCATGATCGAGATAAAATAATTCTTTTAACTGTGTTTAAGTATTCTCAGATAATGGAATCTCAATATGAGGTAGGAAGGTAATGGTAAAACGTTGATGAAGTATACTTCTGGCTGGTACTTGGAAGTCAAGATATGCTCAGTAAATGTCAGATCAAATCAATGAAATAGAATGTTTGGGGCTTTGAGCTTCAAATAAGCCTTACTTACTACAGTACTGGTCCGGAAGACCACGATGTTCGCATGGATGACTGACCGCAGTGGTTGGCCTTACTATAGCGCTAGGGTCTTGCGACCAGCGGTTTCAAACCACCGGCCAGTCGGCTGCCATTCGCTCAAGCGTGCGAATTTCAGGCGTGCAACTTATTGTAGTATTTATTGGGCAATCGGCTGACAACCTTAGAAGGCCTTAGCTAGATACAACCTTGGGAAGGCACCTACGTAGGAGCAAGGATTGGTGGGGCGGAGGCTGAGTTGCCACCGGTTCGCCCTGCTAAATATCGTCTTGCTGACACTTTGGTCCCTCGCATTTGCCTCATGGATGCCTTTGGGTAAGTCTTTCCATGCGCTATGCATCATGAATGGAACGCCTTTTGCCAATTTAACATATTAGAATTAGATTTACCTCGCGCCCGCTTGCCTTGAGAGATCACCCACCCTATTCGTGCGCTAGCGGCCGCGCATATCCCCAAAGTTGCGCGATCACGATGTGAAAAACAAAGTCTTGATACCTCACTCGCGATGCTAACTATTCACCGTGTTCTGCGATAGGATTATTGCCCTGAGGAAGATTAGGCACCCGATTCGGAAACGTTCAGGTAGGAATACAATACTATAAGCCAAGAAGCCCACATTTCCAATCATTCGCTTAGTTGTTCTAGACTAAGTCTATCCCATTGCTCAAGTACCTTCTCCTTGACGCTTTCCGGATACCCATTCTCGAAATCACATGCCGCCCAGCCTTGCTTGCCTTCATATTCTTCAGGCAACAAGCAGCTACTCACGACTTTGCTACCTGTCAATTTTGTACCCGGCCCATGGCTTATATATGGTACCAGCGGATAGGCGGTCACATCCTCGAAGTGAAAGTCATCTATCGACGGTCGACAGGGTGTTGCGTACGCCCACATTATGTCGCTGAAATTGAAAGGGTCAACATCGTCACCCACGATCAGGAGACGATGGATCTGCATGCTAGATTTGTGTCGAAAAATGAGATGCCGATTCGCTCGCAGAATTCCTTCGCGTACGTTTTTAGTTGCGCTAAAGCTTCGCGATCGACCTGAACAGCTGCCCATATCACCTGGGACTCGTATAGCGCAAAAACTTGCTTCACAAGGAAGCCTTCATCTTGCAGGAACTGACGCATCTCAGCAGAAGCAAGCGGCCCTATCATGGTATGCGTTTCTTCGGGCCCTGAAGCTTTACCTGGAACACAGATTGGTAGAATGGCATCCTTACGGCGAGTAATTGCTGACACAGTATACAACGGCTGTTGGGAATTCTCATCCAAGAAGCTGTATCCATGCATCTCGCCAAACGGCCCCTAAGGCCCGCGATCTCGAACTGATATAGTGCCCTCCAAAATGGTCTCGCTGTTCGCAGGAACATAGATGTGATTAGTTTCGCACTTCACCAATTCCGGCGGTGAGCCACACAACGATCCAAAATACTCCGCTTCAGTAACTCCTGCTGGAAGTAGCATACTGGCAGCCATAACCGCGATCGGCGGTGCGCCGAGTGCGATGGCGTAAGGCACATCCTCGCCCTTCTCCACCCACTTCTCATAAATACGAGCGATATATTGAGGCTTCATTATAAGACCCGTGATCCGGATTTTGTCGTGGATCATTGTACGAGCAATGGACCAGTTTGTTCACAGCTCGCTGGGATGCGAGGCGATGTTGATCCCTAGTGTCTGGATGTAGTTGCCTCCATCAGCTTTGTTGAGCAGTGGTACCGGAAGACCCGTCAAGTCCACGTTAGACCCAGGAAGTTTTACTTCCTTGCAGGGTCCATCTTGGACATGGATAGGAAGAATCGGCTTTTCCGTCTTCGCTTTTAGCATGAAATCAATGATTTCTTTTGGACCTGTAGTTGGTTCAAGACCCAGGTGCAATGCTAGACGCCGGTGTGATGCGTTCCAGTCTTTTGAAAGACCACCGGGTGCCCCTAATATTCTGGGAAAGCTATCGTAGGCACCCTTGACGTTGTTGAACAACGGGGCTTTAGCTCGTTGTCCGTACGCACGGCGAGTGATTACTGCCACTTCGAGCTTTAGATCTACCTCTTCGTTGATGTCAACCAGGTCGTTCTCTTTGCGAAGTGCATCAACGAACAAACGGAAGTCGAGGTGTGCAGCGTTGGGCGTCTGGGTTGATAGCCATCTAGACTTCGACGCCATAAGGCTGGTACAGTAAGGACTGTTTTTGCGAGCATGTTGCGCAGTCAATCTGGTGTTGATCTTGAGCAACATTAGGAGAATGCAATTATGTAAGTCGATGTAGCAAGCAACAAAGTGAGATTTCACGTTGCATCACTTAATCTTGTTTCACGGTTTTCAGATTTCCAACAAATCTGGATTCGGGACAGACATACACTGTTCTCACGAACTTAATGCATGAATACGATGCGCATGCTGATTGAAGCGTAGATCGCATGTCACTAACCAGATTCAGGCATCTGGCACCACACTGATTGACAACCATCTACTCAGATTGTGGCTATCATGTTTTAACCAATTACAGTGTCGAGAAGAGTCTTTCGGGAAAGGCTTATAAGAACAGATACTAAACGGTCGCTTATGTCTGCTTAGGGGTATCGTATAGTGACCTCAGATGGTCCCCGGGTGACGTCGTCGTGTTGATCCAAAGATACTTGCATCTCTAAGAGTTCAATGTGGCACACCAGTGTATAAGATGGGATTGAATATATTTTAAACTGGCCATTTAAGTACCATGCGATTCGTTTAAGCGTGGTGCCGATGCGGACCAAAGGTGTTCAGCAATAATCTTAGGCAAGGCCACCAAATCAATCCACAGTTCTCACCCTCGAAGCTTCAGCTCGACTGTTTCGGGTCAAATCATACATTTGCTCCACGGAAAAATCGCATTGTCGTTGCCGTTACGGGCACCACGGGTGCCCCACTCGCCATTGAGCTTTTGCAACGCCTCCGCCAGTTAAATGTCGAAACTCATGTCATCCTATCTACTTGGGGTGCCTCTACTCTCAAGTATGAGCTAGACGCACCAAACAATACAGCAAAATATCTCAACTCATTGGCGGACCTTACATACTCGCCGCGCGATGTTCAGCAAGACTGTCATCGGGCTCCTTCTTAACGCATGGCATGATCGTCGTTCCATGTTCTATGGGGGCACTCGCCGGGATCCGCATAGGCTACGATTCTGACCTCATTACGCGCGCAGCTAGTGTTACGCTTAAAGAGAGAAGGAAGCTTGTACTTATGGCCAGAGAAACGCCGCCGAGCTCCATTCATGCTCGAGCTTATAAGTGTGGGGGTAGCGGTTTTCCCGCCTGTTATGGATTTTTATACTCGGCCGAAAGGAGTCGCTGATATGGTGAAGCAAGGTTTCACGAGAATGGTGGACTGTTTGGGGTTGGTGAGCGAAGAACATGAGGGTGTGGAAGGACGATGGGATGGGTTTGATTGGCAGGAGAAATAAAATGGGTAGCTCGGGGAACATCGCTAAAAACTAAGTAATCGTTTCATTGTGCTAGCATTCTTATAATTTTGATTATCTTATGAACGACCTTTTTACGGGTCCTACTTAATTTTTGCAGCCCTATATGAACCGTGGTACTTTGAACAGACATTGCGCCATCAATCGACATTGCCTTCATGCCAACATAGAAACGTTTGGGTTTGTATCCTTAACAATTGCATATGCTGTGGCATACTGAGATGCTCGGAGCAGGAGGCAAGTTTCGACCCGCAGTCAGTGAGAGGGGCTAGGGTAATTATATGGTGTACTAGGTACATAACTAGCTGGCACTAGTCTTTGTCTGCCCTACCCAATCTCTCTCGAACCCCATTTTAGAGCCGTAAGCTCGGCCAAACTATCCCCGATCACCTACCTACCCTGATGCACCACTATATCAGACAAATACCACCCTTTAAACGGGCAAAGAATGCTATGAAATGTATACCCTTCCATGGCAACCACCATGTGCCCAGTCTCAAGCACAGCAGGTCCTAGTCCAGCTTGGCCTTTCGAAGTGACGAAGAGTTTATGGCGATGCCATACAAGCTATATGTTTTTATAGGTTTCCAGATAATTTGATAATTCAGACTCATCATCACCAAGACCTTCTTCGTCTGAGATACCGTCGTTCTCCATTATAGAGCCTTTCGGTTGGTAGCTCATGCATGTTGGAGAGCATAGGTTCCGCCGGCATCAGACTGTTGTTGGACTGCTCCAAATTTACATCACTGTTAGTTTGAGAACTGGGCGAAGCAGCACAGTCGTTTGAAGGTATCATGATTGCCATCAAGATATGTAATAATGTAGCATTTGTGTCTCAGACATGCGGCTTACAACTTTCAGGCTCCAATAGTTCAACATATTCCTTTCAGAAAGCGGCGATGCACTCGAAGGTTCTCTCAGATAGGCCATCGACCACGCTGCTCTGCGCGGCGGACGAAACAGTAGCAATAATAGAATCTTGGACTTTAGGCTTTCATCACTGAATTCCAAGACCAATTCTGTATTGGACTGTGCTAATAGTCCCTCATCATCCGCATCTAACGTATTAGACTCCATATAAAAACCATTGCAGTTTCAGAATTACACTAAGAGCTTCGAATTGCTCTTGCGCTGCGAGTTCTGGTCGTACTTTGTTCAACACGCTGGATATGTCGGCAGCTTGTTCTTGAAGACCAGGTCCTAGCCAAGCGATGGCATGTTCTGCTTTGCTATAGATGCTACCCGTGAGCTTCACTTGCTCGCCATGTCCTTTGAGATCGTCTTGGTTGATGCATATGCCGTTCGCCCGTATAGCCATTACGTTGCCCTCATGGCGGATTCGGCGCAGTGCTACATCGAGGTTTCGGGTTACCGCTATCTGTCCTTCGCCAAAGCCAACAAATCTCCACTTCGTAGGATTTCCCCAAATATATGATAATGCATCGAATGTGATAACAATCTCGGGGCCTGTATCCGTTATTTCGAGCTTCCCCTCGAGTGGGTCATCACCAGTACCAGGCTTGAGGCGAATGATTCTGATCAAAGGACCTAAATCTAGGGGACGGTAGGTATAAGGAACTAAGTTTTACATTCATAATGGTCGTTTGACAAGGATGGTCAAGTTGAAGAACCTGTGGTGCTTTCTTATTCCTCGATCAGAGATCCTGTGAAAAAAATGCTGTGCGATTTCGACCCAAAGACTCGACCCAAAGACTTCGGTTGATGTTTCAAAAAGTAATACTAATGGAAATAAGTAAGAAGGCTACTTGAGAAATCCGTAGTCGTCCGGCTGTAGCCATTCTTTCTATAGTTTGAGCCATTTCCAAGTCTGTGCCCACATGTCACAAGTTTGCAAATATTTCATCCCGACAGAATCCGGCCATACTCCAGCACGGTACTCTATTGGATTCAGAGTACGAAGTATGATAAACGTCTGTCAACAGGTGTGTGGAAGATCGCACGCCCCACACGAAACAACGTGGCCCGAAAGTACAATATCGTGCGCCTAATATCTCTGACCATACCACCATAACTTGGTCCACTGAAAGCGGTAGCCATTTCGTTTTGGACGCCAACAGGTGGTGGCACGTGCACTTGGCGTTGTGGCTATGCCACCAACCGTTCTCTGGTCTGCACTCCACGAACGATTAGGCCCCAAAAATGGTAATATGCTGACCACCTGCTTCAAGGATTTGGTTACGCCTGACCTGGATTCCAATGACTGTGTATGCTCGATTGGGTTCAATTTGCGCCAACGGCCAGTATTGCTGACCACCTGTATTTGAAGTGCAATGTGAATGGTTGATTATCAAGATGTTTAGGGTGAGGGATGTTGAGGCTCTGTTCATGGACAGTGAAGTTTCCGTGTTTAGGTGGCTGGACATGAGGCTCTGTAGGGGGAGTAACTTTGTCGTGCTTAGGCTGCAGCATTCAGCAGGGTCCGCTGAAACTCGTTATGTGTTTCTTCAACATGACCAGTATATAATGCGTTCTGTGAATGCTTCTGTTGTGGTGTTGTGCGCCCGATGCATATCCGGGGCCCGAGGGCTCATTGGTCCTAGGGAACAGGGTATGTGTCGGATGAGGTGCGTGATCGGATGCACGATCAGATGCGCGATAGCGTTCGCGCTGAGATGCGCAACAGATTCCAGGTCAACCTGGAATCTGTTGATTGGCTCGTTTGAGCTAGCGTGACGATCGCTAAGCTACTAACCCCGCCGCAGCTAAAAGATCGCAGCCTCGGCACTTACAAACAAAGGAATTAAACCAAGGATCTTATATATAGGAAGATAGACTACGTTAGTATAACTAATATAATAAAGAAACTAGCACCTTAATAGAAGGAGTACTAAGGATCTAGCTATTAAGAGGTAGCTAGAAGATAATAGTACTTACTATAAAACAGTAGAGAGAGAAGTAGAGAGAGCGGCAACTAAAGCAGCAGCTAGAACTCTTCAGTCTATGTGTACAGAGTGGCAATTGTAACTAGGTTGAGAGAATAAACACGATTTTTCATGTAGATGGGTGCTTTCGGGTCAGTGAGTTGAAACCCCGGGTGAGTCGAATCCCGGTCCGCTAGCTTAGTAGTGCTGACGTTAACTCAATCTAGAGTAGACCTCGATATCAACGTACACTAGACTATCAGGCTAGTTCTTAGACTCAAATCTAAGTTGACTCAATCTAGGGCAGACCCTATAATCAACTCTAAACCTCGCACGAAGCAATCTTAGACTCCTATACCGCTAAGTATTAAGAGCGCTTTTGCTGCTAAGACTGCGATAAATACTCGCGATAACCAACTCGAGTATCAAGCTAAGTATCAACTAGAGCACCAAGCCGAGCATCAAACTCAGCATAAGCTCAGCATCAAGCTCAGCATCAAAACTCGAGCATCAAGCTCAGCATCAAGCCGAGCATCAAGCCGAGCATCAACTTGAGCATCATCTAATGCATCGCGCCGAGCATCATCTAATGCATCGCGCTGAGCATCATCTACTGTCTCGCGCTAAGCACAATCTACTGCGTTAAGCAGCACATTAAACCTACAAACCTCAGACAGCTAGAGCGCCAGTACTACTACGGCACAAGAGACTCAGCCATACAGGACCTACTAAAATTGAGCACCTCGTTCAGCAAAACTCAAGGGGTGTATCAGATAAGGTGCGTGTGCGAGCGCAACGACTACGAGCTGCTGCCAGAGCTCCAGCGCAACGATTGCTCACGCTCAACCCTATACTAAGCTGAGATCGCAATCTCGACTCAGCTCTCGGCTCAGCTCATGGATAGAGCTTGCGAGCTAGCTCACTCGGCTGGCTCATAGGCTTCAGGTGACGTTAGAGATCGGCGATAGCAATCGATCTGCGATGCTAGTGCGCGATACTAGCTCGCCTCTAACTCAACCACAAAGCACCAACTGCGATACTGCCAGCTACGATACTGCCAGCTGCGACGCGGCGAGCCGCGCCAGCTGTGACGTCGCTAGAACTGACGTTAAGCGCCGAGCTAGCATGTGAGATTCAGATCGATCGAACCTAGCTCGCCACTGAATCAACTCAGCTACTGCGCATCGAATCTGCGGTACGCATCAACTCAGAACTGTAATCAAGCAACGCGCCAGTGCAGGCCAGAGAACTAAGTTCTAGCTCAGCAATCAGTTATCAATAGATAACCATCCAATAGACAAACTATTCAAGGAGGCCGAGCTAGCTCACCCGACCAAGCTTTCGGCAGAGAAGATCATAGACTAAAAGAAGCTATATTTACATCAAAACTACTCGACGAACTACAAGTCAAACCCCCTACGAGTCACATCACTATCCAGTGCGATAATACTCAAACAATCTGGCTCGTCACTAAAGAACTGGCCAAGCTACAAACCAAGCTTCGGCACGTTGATATCCATAATCACTGGCTAAGACAAGAGGTCTCTACTAGCTAAATCAAAGTAGAATACATTCCATCAACTAAGATGACAGCAGACGGGTTTACGAAGGTCTTACTAGCAAACAAATAGGAAAGCTTCTTAAATCAGCTCGGACTAGTAGAAGTAAAAGAACACTAAGTAACATATAAGGCACCTCTTAATAAGATCCAAGACTACCTCGACAATCTTACACTTACCTCATGAGTGTCCAGCTTGCCAACAAGTTGCCAAACTAAAGGGGTGTGTCAGATACGGTGCGTGATCGGATGCGCGATAGCGTGCGCGCTGAGATGCGCCAACCCCGCCACAGCTGAAAGATCACAGCCTCAGCACTCACAAACAAAGGAATCAAACAAAGGATCTCATATGCAGGGAGATAGACTACGTCGGCATAACTGATACAATAAAGAAACTGGCACCTCAACAGAAGAAGTGCTGAGGATCTAGCCCGCCGCCGTCTCGAGAGACCTAGCTAAGGCGGCCGCAGCGTAGATACATAGATAGAGCGCAGGGCTAGAGATACGAAGACAGAGCAATCAATACACTCATTTTCTCACTCCGGTTCACATCTATCAATTTGTGAACCTCAAATCTGACAGTATGTTAGCTAATCTGACTCTAGATACTGTCTGCACTTCTATGGGTTGTATCTCGCGACCCGAGGGCTCGTCGGCTTGCTCCCTGCCTGTGTCCGTTGTCTCCCCTGCCTTTCTTAGTAGCTCCTCCTTATGAGCCCCCAGTACTCGCGTTTCCCTAGCAACAGCCCACCCCCTTTTTGCTGTCCCTTTCCTCATGATACTCCACCACACTTCATGGTGGGAAACCATCCAAATCCTCAAGCAGATTCCATAACAAATCATATCACACTTGAATTAAACTGACTTTATTCGCCACTTCTGAGACTATGGTTTCATCGAAGTCTCCAAGCGGAAGCACCGCACCCACACGGGAACAACTACAGTCAGAATACCGCTCTAACGTCCGCCAAAGAACGCGTGCCGGGCTTGGAGTTGCCATTTCCAGCACTATGGCGGGAGGAGGACTATATTATATGGCCGCACCAGCTGGAGTCGCAGCATATGGTTTCCAGAAGGCCGGAGTTGCGCAGGGTCAACTAGAAGACATCATGAAGCAGCACGGCGTCGAGTTGCGAAAGCGCGATTGGCTGTCTGGTATGCTGGTCGGAACTGCGGAGAAGCTGGCACTCAGTTTCATCCTAATCGGCCATGACGAAATTGCGTATCTAGGAACAGAATATGGACTCGATCCGGCTATTGTGGAAAAGCATACAGAATGGCTGACGGCAGGTGGAGACGGTGTACTTACGAATCCCGATGGAACGATAATGACAAACGAACAAGGACAGATACTGCTTGACCGGGGTCCTCTGGGTGATGGGAATGGCCTGTACAACGAGATCGTGGATAATGTCAAGGAAGCCTATGGTGTCGAGGGAGGCGTCTTGGCAACGACTGCAGACGTTCATGGCAATCTTCTTGCTGGAGGCGCAGCCACGGGCGTAGAGTATGCAACAAATCGTGTGGGCCATGTTGGTCGAGAGGCGGCAGTAAGGGCGCGATTCACGGGTGCTACGGATCAAGCGCGCAAGAAGAATTGAAATGGTAGACTAGGTGGTTGGAGTTTCGCGTTGGGCATGTATTGTTTTGTCTTTCTTTTGATACCCACCTCTCGAGATTGTTGTTTAACAAAACCCATCGAAGTTTGAATAGATTTTAATAGATAAAATTTTCACTGTTTCCTTCGTGAGATGAGCGTGTTGGTCTCTATGCTGGCCCTACTAAGACCTGAACTAGGGGTACTCTATGGCATTCTATATCGGATAAAACATTGCGTTTTGTAATCGCCGGGGTTTCACACTGTATCTGTTAGTATGTTTCCCGCCTATCATAACAACATACAGACCATCAAGATAATCTGCTGCAATCAAAAGTTCCAAACACAGCTCAGGCGGTATATCCATGTCTGAGACATCTTTGCTCTCCGCATGCTTTTGATTGTAGTATAGGTATTCGCAAACTTTCTCGAGAACGACACCGCTATTACGTGTAAGTCTTGTCGAAAGATATATAGAAGAGTTCGTACTTGATTGAAGGTAGATCGACGCGATTCTGTGTTGTTTCTTTAAACCCAGCTGCAAGATACGTCAGTTTCCAAGTATTCGATGTCTCTGAGAGGATGCATACACATGGGGTCTAAAGCCTTCTTGATCGTTCCGGCAATACACGCTGCCGACCGCAGTATCTTGAACTCGTAACCGTCATTTGAGACGAGCGTAACGTACTCAGTCGCTTCATTGTTTGCCATTTTGGGAATGCAATTTAAGTTAAGGAGAAAAGGTGGTGCGACGAAGGGCAGTGAGAGTTCTGGAAGGAATTGCGGGGAAACAGCGCGCTAACACGGTATCACGGTATCACGTTTTCTCGTGTGGCTTGGTTTGTTGACTAGGCACGTGATAAGCCTATATTTGCTCTTCCTCCCTGCGTCGAAATCTCCAATTCATTTAAAAGAAGAAATTACACTAATAGAAAGAGCCTGGGAAGAACTAAAGTGTTATTTCTTGATTGAATATCGTCACTACAAGGAGAGTTGAAAAGAGAAGAACTACAAACCAGGACTCCACCCAATCCCACCACCCAACACATCATCTCATGAATAAATAAGCCACATATGGCTCCCAGGCCCCGCCACGCCCTTATCACCGGCGGCTCCCAAGGAATCGGTCTTGCAATCGCCCAACACTTCGCTAAATCCGGATACCGCTGTACCCTAATATCTCGCTCCGAAGAAAACCTGAAAGCCGCGGTATCAACACTGGACCCCTTACCCGCGCCTCCCGCGCCCCAAGAAACACCAGACGCGCCTTCATTATCACCAGACCAGACCCAAACGCTTTCTCTCTCTCCGCATCACCATGGCTACATCCCCGGCAACATCGCCGACGTCGAAAACTTCTGGACGCCCCTATTCTTCGGCAATTTCCTGCCCAAGCCCTCCGGCGCGAACCCCAGGGGTAAAATCGACGTGCTGGTGAACTGCGCGGG
Organism: Ophiosphaerella korrae; assembly: GCA_028456385.1. Lineage (NCBI taxonomy): Eukaryota > Fungi > Ascomycota > Dothideomycetes > Pleosporales > Phaeosphaeriaceae > Ophiosphaerella > Ophiosphaerella korrae. The sequence goes on along the minus strand of JALNQF010000048.1, from coordinate 228,185 downwards.
CATGACGCAAAAATCCCTCTTGGTCAGCCTGCCCGATATCGAAATCCACGACATCGTGAACCTGAATCTCACGGCGCTCATGCGGGGAACCCGATTTTTGTTGCGCCATGGGTACATTCGCGGGGAGCGAGGGTTGCCGGAGGGCTCGGGTGCATTCACGCCAGTGATTATCAACGTAGCGAGTTTGCTGGGGGTGAAAGGGGGGAAGGGGGCGGTGGCGTATGCGGCGTCGAAGGCGGGGGTATTGGGCTTTACGCGGGGCCTCGCAACGGAGTATGAGGGTCACCGCGTGCGGGTGAATGCATTGGTGCCAGGCTATGTAGAAACGAATATGACGAAGAGTCTGGACCATCATGCCTTGGTGAAGAGTATACCATTGCAGAGACTTGGACAGCCAAAAGAAATTGCGCATGCAGCGCTGTTTTTGGCGGAGAATCAGTATGCGCATAACTGTACAATTAATTTGGATGGAGGGCTATCTGCTATGTAGTGCGATATAGAAATGCTGCCCGTTTACGGGGCGATCCAAAGAGGCCTTCAAAACCCTGGCAGTCGTAAAGCAAAAGGTATACCCAACCCCGAAACGCCGTGTGCATTACACCAGTGCTGATGCGATGGCTGATGTGAGATCTATATGCTGGATTCTTCGCTTTTCATCTCAAGTCGGCCCAAAGAAAGACACAGTGACATCAAAGATGTGTGTCGCCATGCGTACTCAGATGTGTCTATCACAACCCTAAGGAGCGATGATGGAACGCTCAATCTAGAACAATTGCACCATCGTCCTCGATCAATACAACGTCATCGTCGCTATTACCATTGATGCTGAGTTCTTCCATGACTTTGCCCCTCTTTGTGACAATATCAGCTTCGAGGCCAGCGTCATCTGCTTTCCGCTTCGTTGCGCCGTTCATATTACCATGCATTGTTGCGTCAATCTTACCGTTGGTCACGGCATGCCCATTGGTCGCAGGTGGAAGTTTCTTCGGCTTGGTCAGAATGCGCAAGTCTTCTGGCACAAGGATCGACTTCGCACCGTCGGCAGCCTCCTTTTCAGCAACGGAGAAAATAACGTCCACTTTCGCGTCCTCGTCTGCTTCGTCAAAAACAGTAATGAATGTGTCCTCCTTTAGTCCAAGCTCCTCAAACGTCTTGTCCAAGTGAACATCCTCGTCAGGGTCGTATAGAAGATCTGCATCACGCTTAATGCTGAAATCATCGCTGTAGCCCAGCTGCGCTTTGAGCACATTCACTAGATCACTCAGCTTTGCAAGTTTCGTGTCTACTGTGAGAGTAGCGTAGGCGACGCCGCATGTTGCGCAATGAGGGTTCGGCTTCTGCAGTGATTCGCTAGCGATTACGCGCTCTGTGCTGCGGGTGAGAAAGGCAAACTTGGCCTTATCGAGCTCTTGGCGCATTACTTTGAAGGCCTGTAGGACGCAGAGCCCAGCCGTCATGGCATTCGTAGTCGCGATAGCGGGAATGATATTGCCAGCCATTTCTGTGGTGGGTTTGTTAGTAGGTGCGGTCCATAATCTCGGGCGACTCACGCTTGATGTCGAACTTTGACCGCGTCTCAATGCCAAAGATGTGTGACCGTAGATTTGCACTAGCAACCACGAAATCCAACGTATCCACATCGTCCTTGTCGAAGGCAAGTATTGGCGCCGCATTGCCAACATCGGTTCTGGCGCGCATTTCGTCTAGGCGAACACTGAGCCGGCGCAAACTGTCTACAAAGACAGCAAAGTTCTCTGCAGTGTTCCAAACAACCTGATCCTGCTGAGCGACTGCGGGCCCGCAACCAAGCGACTCTTGTAGTAGCGTATCGTAGTCCAGCGCTTCTGGTGCCCGTTTTGATTTCCACATGTCCTCCATGCTCCGCAACCGCTCGATATCTTCTTTGAATACCTTGTTGAAAACGAGCCGTGGGAAGTCTTCCGATCCCATAGACTCGCGTATGCGTTTCAATGCCTGGGCCTCTTTGCGCAAGTTTGCGACTTCTTTCGCATTGTCCGAGTCTTCGCTGTGGTCCATCTCAGGCGCATCGTCTTCCGAGGTGCCGAATATCTCGGCAAACAAGTACGACTTGCCCCAGACTATGCAATGTATGGGTTGCGAGGGTGTGCTCCGGATCGTGCAGACAGGGAACGACTTTGGTGGGTCTTTGGGCGTGCAGTCGTAGCACTCGGTCTCGCTCTACGATGTCTTATCAGCTTCCGGAGTCGGTGAATGTCTCAGCGCAGGGAATGCGCACCTTCTTGATGACCTGAACCTGTCCATTGAAGCCGGTAGTGCCACTCTCGATCAGGGGCACGTTTGCCGCAAGACACATCTTGTTCACGTGCCGGCGCGCATCGAGATTATCTAGCGCATTGAAGACAATCTGGAATGTTTTGAACCAGGCGACATTGAAGCGGGGGTCCTTGATGTTGTCGTGGTACGCCTCGATCTTGACGTTCGGGTTGAATTTGCCGGCCGACTCTTTCGCAACCTGTCGCTCGCATCAGTGTATGTCCTATATCGCTCACAGACTGGGTGGAGATGACGTGCCAGCGCCTTTGACTTCTTGATGTGCTCATTGCGAAACAAGAACTGGCGATTAAGGTTACTGAGGTCGATGGTATCCAGATCAACCATGTGGATTTCGCCAAAGCCGGTGAGCACGAGGTTCTTGAGCAGCTCGCACCCGATGCCCCCCGCTCCCACCATCAGAACACGCGCCTGCCAAGCTTTAGCATATATCTTCCAGCTCATTTACCCCAGACAGCAGCCATACCTCCTTGATGCGCCCATGAAGCGACTGGCCAAGGCTCCGTGCCGTAAACGCGTCGCGTGCCATTGCGTGGCTGTAAATTGTAGTGGTTTGGTGTTGTATAGGAAGCGATTTGGCGTGGCTACGACATAGGAGAGGTTATTTGTTCGTTATCAAGGTGAAGGTGCCCGATGTTGGACAGGTGAGAGACGTCAGAGCTGCGCGGCTTAACCTCGGCGCTCGGGAACCTCTCTCACTCCAACTTTCAGCCTCAACGCTAGTCGCGTAGCCGAGCGAGCTGTGAGTGGACAGTAATTTTGTCGACAAAACGTGACTAGTGTGACACATTCCTTTCACATTTGCCAGCCAGCCTTCATTTTGGAAAAGTTAAAAAGGTGGATAGGGGCGCACCTCGCAACGTCTTCCCTCTTTTCGATCTTCTTTCACAATCAGAATCCGCACCGCCATGTCTGACGACGAAGTTGACCTTGAACTGTTAGACCTTCTGCGCAAACGATTTGGTATAGGGGTCAAAGATGAAGGTCCGCCAGAGACAAAAGTGCTCGAGAGCGCCCAATTCATCTATGACAACAGCGTGGACGTCGCCCTGGACATGCGGTCAACCAAAGTCGCCGCACAGCTAGTCCTTGGCGAGATGGAAAAGCGTGAATACAGCACTAAAACATGGTCAGAGCACGAACTGCATCCTAAAGCAAGAGACGAGAGCACTGTTAATTTCATCTTCACCCTGGATGTCCTCAACTTTTGCTTCTGGAGCGAGCAGAGTGAGGAGGAAAAGTTTGCTGTTGTGTACAAAGGCCAGCGATGGACGGGGTATTTCAGCTTGGTTGCCCTCCTACAAAGGGCTTTGGAACAGGATATTCCAATCACTGACCCTACTTTTTGGGTTGACGAAGAGAAGTGCACGGAAGATGTTCTGAAAGCTGTGTTTAGCTCGGGAACCGAGGAAGCGATACCTTTATTCGATGAACGAATGCGATGCCTAAGAGAAGCCGGCCGAATCTTGGAAGAGGTATGGAGAAGATTAACGTAAAAACCAACTGGAGAAGCTAGGCTGATCACTGACATCATAGGAATTCGACAGCAGCGTGGTAACCCTTATTGAAGATGCAAAAGGCTCAGCTGCCGGGTTAGTGAACCTGCTTGCTGAAAAGTTCCCATGCTTCCGAGACGAGGGCACGTTTGAGAGAAAGAAAGTACGCTTCCTCAAGAGGGCGCAGATCTTCGTTGCAGATTTATGGGCTGCATTTGATGGCGAAAGTTATGGCGAGTTCAACGACATTGACAAGATCACGATGTTTGCAGGTACGTGGTTTTGCTTCTTTTTCCCTACACAACACACACTAATACGAGTTATAGATTATCGCATTCCACAGATGCTACATTCTCTAGGTGTGATGTGGTACTGCCCACCACTAGAGAACAAGCTACGGCGCTTCGAGATCATCGAATCTGGCCACTCTTGGGAGATGCAAATCAGAGGTAGTCTCAGCGCACAGCTCCTACCTAAATTTCCACTAACCATCTACAGGATGTAGTATTTGGGGCGTCGAGCTTTTGCGCCGCGAGATCCTAAAAATCAAGCCAGACGCGAAGATCAATGCAATTCTTATCGACTTCTTCCTCTACGACCTAGCGAAAGAAAAAGAAAGAGACGAAGCAGACGTCATTCCGCATCATCGCACAAAAAGCATATGGTATTAGCATACCATGATGGGCAGGAAATCAAACCTGGTGTTGGGGGCGTTATCCATTGTAGAACGGGCGGTCACTTGCATTACATTATAGAACTAGATCTTAAATCTCAATATTCCAACATTACCGATTCCAAACAAGGGACTAGCCTCAAAATGCTCCGCTTCATTAACAATAAAACTAGTCAACATCAAAGAACTATGATTAGGCCCGTCAGCATATGAAGTGAATAGCGCTCCTACACCCTAAACTTCGCCGACGCCCCCTTTGCCGGCCGAATACTTTGCGGATTATGAAACACATCGCCCGGATCCACACTCGCCTTGATAGCCTGCAACCTCTCGACATTCCCGCCCCAATACAAGTTCGCGCTATCGTCGCCCAAAGCCGGATCCACATACCCCGCATACGCACCGAGTTTGTGGTTCGGCAGCGCCTGTGCAACAACGTCGTTGATACCCTTGAGAAAATCCCGCGTCTTGTCGCTGACCTTGCCGAGGATGTTGACGGCGTAGGCCTGGTGGTAGAATAGGGCGTCGCGGTGGCCGTAGGCGGTGGCGCCGGGCTTCACGTCGTTGATGGCGCCGCCCTCGAGGTCCCAGATGAGGAACCAGAGTGCGCCGCCCTTGTCAGCCTTGTCGATGTAGTCGAATAGCGCGTCGACGCCGGCGTCGGGGATGACGTCGTCCTTGGTGTATGCGAGGGACTTTGCGTAGAAGTTGGATTGGATGCCGCCGACGATTTGGAGCGCGACGTCCTCGGTCCAGTGGCCGACGACGCCGAGCCAGTCCTTGAGTTCGAGGACGTTTTCGTCTTTGGAGGGGAGTCGTGCGGTGATGTTTAGGGCGTCGAATTCTTGCTGGGAGCCGAAGAATGTGCCGGTTACGATGGCGCCGAATTGCTCGGTGAGGATGTATTGGGATGCGAATTTGCGGGAGAGTTGTGGGTCGGATATGAGCTTTTGCCATTGCTTGAATGCTTCGGCTTTGGACTTTGAGTCGCCGCCGTGGAGGTTGTAAGAGTAGAGGACGGCCTCGCCTGGCTCGGCTTGCGTGCGCACTTTGAATTCAGTGACGATGCCGAAGCCTGCAGCGGCTCCTTTGACGGCGAAAAGTACGTCAGGATTTTGTGTTTCAGAGGCGCGGACAACGGATGAGTTGGCCAGCACTACTTCCACTTCTTCAATATGGTCCAACGCAGCTCCCCACATGCGTGATGTTGGTCCCAATCCACCTATTGTTGCATGTCCGCCAATACCAACCTGCGGGCAGGTGCCGTGTGCCATAGCGCGCTGACCATTATCGTGGAGTCTCTTTGTAAGGTCGCCGAGTAATGTGCCACCGCCAACAGTAGCCTGCCATGTGGACTTGTCCATAGAGAACTGCTGAAAGTTCTTCATGTCGACTACGATAGTATTGTCATCGCTACCACCGATCGCTGATTTACTCGGTCAGCCATTTTATGGATATATAGCTTCTATGACACGCTCGTATCGTGCCACTATGCTCAGGTCTGTTTGTGACGTACCATAGTTTGCATATGAATGCCCTCCACAGCGGGGCTGCACTTTCAAGCTGTTATCAACAGCACATCTCACAATCTTCCCTATCTGTTCTGAAGTTTTCGGGTATGTGACTGCAGCCGGCGTGCCTGATATCCCCAGGTTATATGGCTTGACATGCGAGATTTGGAAAAGGGGATCGGTTTTGAATGCGACATCTTTGCCTACGGCGTCCGAAAGACATTTCGCGACCGGAGAGCTATTGGAATTGCCCATAGCGAAGTTCGAGTCTATGTAATGAATTAGGGACGTCCACCTACAGCGCAGCAACACTGAAACTTACATTATCACTAATAACCTGAACTTGCAAGTGGCCCCGGGTTAGAAGAATAGTGCGTACCTGAGGGATAAAGAGCGCAAGCAGTAGGTATGAAAAGGAAAGGGGAGGTACTTAGGTGTAGGTCAAGGTATGCTATCATAATGTACCACTTTCAGGGTCTGTCACTCATGAAACCGACACCTACCCAACGAAGCAAGCACGCTAGGTGAATGGACAGGCCCGCAAACCCAATGTAACAGTGATTACTGGCCCAGAGGCAAGCGCCCCTGTTCCTGGGCCCGTACAACTCAAGCAGGCCATGTCATTTGACGATGAGTAGACGAGTTATGTTGAGTGCGATGCCAGTTGGCAGGGTTCCGTGCGAGGCGTCTCCCAATCACGAAGCCTGCACATAACAACTCACAGCAAGAGAGGTGGCGAAATATTGTAATGCCTGTGGGTACTGGCAGCTGGTATCACCACATGTGGAGAGTGGAGTCCACATAACAAGGTGCCAAGGCCCAGGGGATAAATGGGCCTTTTGCAAGCAGGCCGTGTTCGGACAAATTCATCCAAGTTCGTTCTCAATGCTTAGTAAAGGCGGTGCGCCGGGGTGCAAATTGCGTAACATGTGTACAGTCAGCCAATGAGCGCCAGTGCAGTAAAAAAACCGGCTGTAAAGAAAGTAGCGGAGCTGAATGCGTTCTTCCCAAACACGGCAAAAACCCGTGGGGCAAGGGCTATGATAGGCAGTTTTCGCAGAGACCGGAAGACCTGAGGGACATCAGCGCATGACCGTTACGGAAGCTGGGGTAGAGGAAGGGTCGTGCGCAATGTGAATGGTCAACGTTGACGCGACGGTTGAAATGACACTACTAGTAGCGCAGTGGTCCCTGGCTAGAACATGGGCCGGATCGGTGGAAAATCAAGGTTACCGTGCAGATTCAGGGTCTGCGTGGCAACAAATCGAACGATGAGCAGGGTGTTTGTTTGGCATGACGCGGTTCCGAAACTTGATTGTGGCGGTAGAGGAGCACAGCCTCATTAGGTGAGTGCCAGCTGTGTGGAATGATGTCAACTATCACTCGCCGGCGGCATATGAGCCTAATTTGACTATTATGGCGGTCGTGGGAAATATGATAGTTTGCTTATGCATTTTGCCGATCCCGCAGTCATTCCAGAGGCTGAATGTTAGCACTGGGTAAATCACGTGAACTGTGTTTTGGTGTGTTTTCCCCCGATTGTCATCTAATGCCCATCTATGCCAATGGTTCTTTAAATATTTAGGTTTGCATTATTCTAAATTCTTTTTCCCAGCTCTTGGCGGATTGCTTAAATCTTGTGGTGACATCTCCGGCTATGCTCTCCGCTATCACCCTAGCATTTCATCCATGTAGCATGGAACAACGAACTGTCTCTGCCATCGTTCTCTCGATATTTGCAAAGCGCATCGTAGGGCCAGTATTATATCCCCCCAGCAACTAAGTGACCAATATCACACGGGCGATGAGCACATCAAACCTTGGAATACAGACCAAAAAAGGACACAAAGAGCATTCTATGCAAATACACTCCATTTGGTGATATTGATTTCTAAAATCTCATCAGTCGTATCTCATGCGACCTTCCAAAGTTCCTACATGTGTGTATGTCATCAATCTCCATACTGTGCATCATCATTCTTAACGGGTCTCTCCACAGCTACTGAGATAATTTCGTTTCTTGAACGGGTACGGTTGCTATTAAGTTCTGCAAGCATGTGTAGTTCAAAGTATGTGCGGCGTAGCGTGTGAGAGGAAAACGGTCTGGTTTCTTATAGCACTGGCCAATCATGAAATTGTGATGGTTCTGCTGACATGTCGATCGCAAAGGGGCCGACCGGGTTAGTTAGTTTTTCGGGTCTGAAGGGCCGAAAATTTAGAGTTAAAATGGTTTCATTGTAGTTCGGGCATGTTGTGAAGGAGTGAGTATCATACGGTCCTCACTACTTAGGCTGAGACTAGCCAAATGAATTAGCATTCTAGACACATGTGGAGCACTCCAATTTAGAGAGCAAGGACGAGCAATCATACAATTTTTATATGCGAATTTGATCTAGTCCGTCGTTGGAGATCGTAATTCAATTATCCCCGAGGTCCTCACGTGGAAGTTTTAAGAGCTTCATTCATTCCTATCAAGCAGCCAGACCTGCTCACATAAAGCGACTGCCCACTGTCATGCTTCCATAGTCCTGATATTTGTGTACCCTCATAATATGCTTAGCTTCCACTTCTCGCTTCTTTGCAGCCGCATCCATGCCGCCATCCGATCCTGGCCGCGGGACAGGCTCATTCAGATGAAGTGTGCGATGCAAGCCCCCATTGGTGAGCCTGAACAATAACTATTAGTATTTAAGTCGCGGGATGATTGCAGGAAGAAAAAACCTAGTAAAGCCAATCCCCCATGGCAATCAGGACCGTGCCTAACTAGGTTCGGGGTAAGTGCTTCTCCTCCTGAAGCACTTCCAAGAATAGCCCAGGTTATTGGATCGACGACCTGTAATGCCATGAAAAAAAATTTATATTTGCACGTTTGTCCTGGTGGACGAGGGCCTCCTACGTTGCCCACATGATATCGAATGCTCTGCCAACAGCAGGAAGATCAGCCTCTTCAGAACCTTCTAGGTAATGTTTGTTGGCCCCTTCTTATGGGGATAGGGGGTTTTGCAAAAGCATTCTTAGGTATGCGTTAGTCATAAACTTCGAGATTTTTGGCTTTTCCTCTATTTACTTACCACCTTGTTCATTGACTGCCAAATAGTAGTGACCACCCGTTGCCTAACCAAAGCATCAGTAGAACTCAAATTGGTTTCTTCCACTTGAAGAACATACCTTATTTTCATTACCCCATGAATCATGATACTTTTGCCTTCGGATGATCGCTAGAGACGGCCAATTTGCCTTTTTGTAGTGCGTTATGCCGATAGCTTTCCAAGCGCTGCCTTCTTGAGTACATTTGTTTGAGAAGCCTATATGTTTGAGGAAATTTCCGATGCCACAATGACCACCAGTGTTGAGATTTCGGTAACTATACAGTACGCCGACCGTTTATTATCCACAGAAACGAATTTGTCCTGTTTGAATGTCAGTAGGTAATAGATAATCATCGTCGCGCATACCTCATTACTTACCGTGTTACCATGGACTAGCAACAGTGATCTGAGGACTCGGAAGCATTTGACCGGCATCGAAATCTGAGAACTCCATCTGTGCCATGAACTTGCGGCCCTTGCGCTTGGCTGCTTCCCATACTTGATCACTAGCCGGCTCCACGAGCTTCTCGTAAACTCAGTGTGTTAAACTTTGCTCCTCGTGATGGAATTCAAATGCAGAGACATTAATGTCAATTTTATCTGATGATCCGCGAAAAGTAATTTCGAGACGTGATTCGGAAGCATAGCCAAGAGTTGGCGCAGCTATGGCCAATAAGGGGAGAAGTTGAACCCAGAACATGATCGATGTGGTTGATCGCCAGAGTCAACGGAGATCAGAGGCTAATTGTAATCTGTGAGGGGTAAGAGGATCCTAACAAGTACTGAGTGGATATAAAATTGCGGTAGATTTAGGGTGAGGCGACGGAAAGCTATGAAGCAGATATATGTGAAAATGTACCACCCGGCTTCAATTTCACGGGAGGAATATCATGACCATGATTAGAGCGAATCTCACTTCATGAATATTTTAGCTTTTCCCATATTATATAAAGTAAAGACCATTGCAAAAATTACCCTAATGCCCCTTCTCTTGGCAGAGACTGATTGCATTCTTGATCTTATAAGTATCTCCAAAGTCTCCAGTGATTTGATTCCCCCTTTCGTGTGGAATGATTTGTACATTGACAATTTGCAGCAGACATACTGACACTATAAGATCCTCTCAATTGTATGCTACTAGTATCTGGTTGTCCGCATGGATACCCTTGAAATGGATATTGTGTTGGTACATTCATCGATGCTATCTCGCAACTTCGGTGCAGTGAAAGAAAATTTACCTATTTAAAGATTATAGTGAGTACTTCGATAACTTATATTACTGCTTGCATCATGCTCAATCTTCCGTTATTTAACCCTGTCAGTCTCCGCAAGTTTGATAGTGCTCTAGAAATTAGTGTAAGAAGTTGTAAACTCAACATCCAGTGACTACTATTGAGCACTGTCCTTTCTGTATGTTTTTAGGAGATATGTGTACGTTGGCATTCTGTTCAATAATAGAAAATGTGTATCGTACAAAATATTCTGTAGCAAATGCACGCAGAGCGATTGTTGCGTATTTGCCGATTTTGACCTTCTGGCTGCACTTCAAGCTGATGAGTCAAATCGATATCGTTATGCCCATTAACATCCTGGCTAAATAGTAGGAACATATGTCGTATATGAGAAAGATGGATTTACCATACGAAAACCGACTCACTGTACCGCTCTACATGCCGAACCCAGGTCATCCACATTACTACAAAGTGCTCAGTGCATAACCGACCCATTCCACAATATACTACCATCAAAAATTCTAACTAGAAAATTTCGGCCCCCTTCCATTTTACAAAGCCGATCAGTTTGTGCCCCATCCAGACGTGCGACACTTAGGCCGTTGCGCAATCTGATTGGCTGTGGAGCACACACTCGAAACAGACGCGTGCCAATCACCTACCTTGCTGCAATCCAATCACTTGCAAGCGCTCATGAGCGTCACATCACATCACACAGAACTAGCTTGTGACCGTTTTTGCGCAGCTGCTTTGGGGGGTATAAGTGGTGCGTATGACTGGAAGATTTGAAAGAAAATTTGAGTAATTGAGATCCCGATTCAACCTTGCACCTCAATTTCATACCCTTTTCACAATGACTAGATTTATATTTTTCGGCTCTCTCTTTGCGCTATTGAACGTCGCGAGTGCTTCGCCCCTGGCGACTACAACTGCAGCCTGTAGTGCTCCTGCTGCGAATGTCTGCGCTCAGTTCGTCCACGCCGACGGTTCTGTCTCACAGGATATTCGAATTGAGGATGGAGGATGTACTGAAGTTGCAAACTTGAGCGCTGTATCTGGTATCCAAGTCTTCGATTGTTGGTGTGGGCTCTGGAAGTAAGTAGTCCGAAAGGGGAGAGGTGTGTGGCGCAATGCAAGGCTAACTTTAATAGTGCACAATCCACAGGAGCGTGTAACAACGGGAATGACGAAGTTGTGGATCAGATTGGAACATGTGCTGGGGTAGTCCAAGGTAGTGGCAGGTGGAAACTGCCACCTACGCACGTCAGCTGTTTCAGGGTTTGAGGCTAACATTTATGTAAGGAGAGCAAGTAGGATGTTAGAACTTCGTCTTCATTAGTTATCTGACATGCGGGACTAAGGGTGCGTAATCTGATATTTTACTAAATTTTTCTCACGTTCCGTCAAATCTTAGATGGCATTGAAAACAATACACAAATACCATAGGGCAGACTTTGCCCAGTGCATGTTTTGTGTAGAAGTTTTCAACTTCCCACCCGCACATAATCCATGTGGTAAATATGATTTCATACTAGTCACTCTTCATCAAAGCTCAATAATCTTACCTTATCGGGTGTCCTGCCATGAAAAGCAAACAACAAGGAATGTAAACTTGCAATCTGTCTGAACCGCTACCAACTACTGCACCAATGCCACGAGTGGTGAGAATAAGTGTCTTTGTAGTGGACGGCTAGGAGAGAGCAAGTTCTCCTGTTTGATCTGCTATATGTCGTGGTATGGTGTTGAGATAATTTCCCCGCGGGTTCGTACAATTGCTATGAGCTAAGATACTTCTGGCTCTAAAAGGCTCGAAAATTATACTCTGAGAAAAGTAAGCCGAAATACAAAAATAGCATTTTGGTGGACCTAGTAAATCAATTTCCTAATATGTTGCGCGCTACTCGATATGTCTAATAAGAGCGAAGGAGCCAGATCAGTTGCACTGTAATATCAAAGGAAAAGCAAGCGCTAGCACTGTCAATAAGTTGTCCTTGCGAATGAGCGGGAGATGCACAGAGAGGCCTGACCGATTGTCCTACATTAATACGTCACTACCTCAGCGAGTTTCGATCATAACTGGGCCCTAGCAACTGTCTGTACAACCAAGTGGCTCCGGTTAAATACCCTACATTCCGACTCTCGTGTGCTGCGAACGGGTGATCATCTCAAAGCCCTAGTGATCCAAAATTAACCCACGTATTGTATCATTCATGTTGATGGTGTGCGGGAGTGGATTGGTCGTGCGACTAGCTGTGTGTGCATACCATGTCTTTTTTGATAGGCTAACTTAGGCAACTGTGGACGGGTATCTCTCACCTTCCATCTATGAGAACTCTCGCAAATCGTGTTCAAGTACCACTTTCTATAAATATTGCGGCTAAAAGAAATCTACCTTGCATCTTACCTAACTCGTCTAATATAGTCCATTGCGCTATTCTTAGAGACTAGATTTTCTCTCAGTAATTGGCTTGAGACTAGCCATCCCACTGATAAGGCGAAAAGTTGAAGAATGAAATGATAATTTGGCTTGTCAGGTTTGAGATATTGATCATGTGAAAAGTTGTATTCTAGGCACTTGTGAGGACGTCCACTTTGATCTTAAATCCGTGGATGAGTCTACTTCTAATGCGCGAGTAGAGTACAAAACGTCCACCAAAAAGCGAGACAAAGGCATTCTTTATTCGTGCAACCTGTTCATGCTCCTTGTTCGTACTGCCTCTCCGTGTTACCATCGATGTATTGTGCTGCAAGCTACGCAGCTTGGTGAAAGGGGGCCGATATATAAATCCCTCAAAATCTCAGAGATACGGCTGCTGACTACGTTAATATACCTTGAAATTCCTGCGCAACTCCTTCTCATTCGATCTAGGTGCGATGATATTCTGCCTCCATCAAATTTGGGGAAAACAGAAATAATTGTGCCATTGATGCTTGTGCGAGGATGCGCAACCACGTTGTAAGGCTTATTCGAACATGGAAGGAAGGCCGTGGCGAGACCAAGACGACCATATGCCCTGAAGGTTATGTGTCCCCCCACACGCTATGTGATGGCTGTGCAAGACTCGCTCGGCAATGGACCAGACTCACTGAATCCCATGAATCGGCTGTGCGCAACATCAAATGGAACATCGCTGAGACGGTACGGGACTCCTCTACATGTCGCCTTTGCTAGATATTGGTATCAAGCTTGCAATTGGATGATTCGAAGCCCGAGGAAGAGCTCAAACAGCTTGGATTTATCAACAACTATGAGCTTGACGGTTATTTACACAACTACACTAATCATAGAAATAACACGCAGTTGAGAAGAGTATCGAGTGGCCTTATCCAGGTTTCCATGAGAATGAAGAAATCGCATCTAACACACGTTAGAATCTTTGCTTACAATCGTAAGTATCGATGCTCAAACTCGATTGCAGTAGTTGACCGCCAAAAGATAGGACCGGCGGGGATCTTGAAGCCTCCCTCTGGTCTAAATACACTCCAAAAAGGTTTGATTATAATGCGAGACAGATTCAAAGCTGGATGGCAGCGTGCACACTCAGCGACCCAAAATGTTTCGAGTTTCACCGTCGCGTAACAGACGATAGTCAGAGGCCCACTAGAATTCTCTACATTAATGCGCGTGAGATTCAGCTTCGATGCGACCAGTCCAAGATGATAGCAAGATACCAGTACGCAACACTTAGCCATATGTGGGGTCCAGAACCAGCACAACAGCTCTGCTTGAAGGTGTCTAACATGACAAGATGCCAAAGGGGTATTCAAATTTGCGAGTTGCCTAATATCTATCAAGAGGCTGTCCATTTGACGAGATTGCTAGGTCTTAGCTACCTATGGATTGACTCTCTGTGTATTATACAAGACTCTCCGGAAGACTGGCAACATGAAGCACCAAGAATGGCTTCTGTATACGCAAGTGCTACGTGCAATTTAGCGTGCCTATTTCCACCAGATTATATGCGAAACAAGTCAGAAATACGGCTCGATCCGAGATCATGTATACCGTGCATTCTCCGACCTGCAACTGCTCAGAGACCAGGGTCTTATGCACTTCGACCTGAAGATAGCATCTCTATTGACGAAAACAATGGAGATATTCATTGTCATCGGCATATCAAAGAGTCATGGCCGCTCAATACTCGGGCATGGGCATTTCAGGAATATTTCCTTAGTCCTTGAAAAATTTTCTTTGGTCATCAGACGCTAATGTGGGAGTGCTCGGATATATTTTCGGATGAATGGTTAGGAACAGTCCATACCATCAATGAGTTGGGCAAGAAAGAACTCTTCGGTTTCTTGCTCAAGGACTTCACCATGTTCAAAGCGAGGGCAGTCCCAGAATTCTTAACTTGCATTCAAACCTAGACAAAACTCATCAATGCCTACCGACGAAGAGCGCTCACGAGATCTGAAGATCGCGTTGTGGCTCTTGCGGGAATGGCTCGCTACATACACAACATCACGAACCTCACCTATCTCGCTGGAGTCTGGGCTGAAGCTCTTCCACTTTGCCTCTTGTGGGCATTAGAGCATCGCAAAGTTTTGGATCCTGATGTCAACAATATTTCATCCGTCTGTGAACCTGGTGTACAAGCTGCCCCCTCGTGGTCTTGGTTCTCTGTCGATATACATCCACACTCAGAAATTACGTTTCCCCGGGCCGATGTTGACAAGTCCTGGGGACTTTGGTTAGCGTCCAATATCAAACATCGAGCGCCAGTTGTGTCATTTAGTTGGCCTGCTTATCCTTGTAACGAGTCCCCACCAACTTCGTATCATGATTTCAGAGGTCTACAGGTCAAACTCCGAGTGCAAACGATTGCTACCAGTATTATATGGAACGAAGCTAAGAATATTTTTGGGGAAGTTCAAGCCACTATCGTTGGCGGAAGCATGATCAATCAGATCACCGGCTCGGATGGCTTCGAAGAATACATCTTCGAATACCATGCGGACTCTGGGAGCTTGCCTGCGAAACTTCCTAACAATGTATATCTTTGCTTGTTGGCAGAAACATATTTCCTACTGGCTATAGATGAGCAGCCATCTTGGATCACTTATCGGCTGGCTGGGTTGGACACCGTACCTGGCCAGATTTGTAGAACTTACCGTAGAGTGGGTTTGTGGGATCTACGGGTCACGTTAGCCAGGGGTTTTACGCCTAGTGCTCTATTCGGGCATTTTATTGGAGCGAGGACAGAAGAAATTACCCTTGTTTGAGCGCCCATGGAAGAATTTATACAACTTTCAAGTTCTCCTCACTTTTAAGTAATTATTCAACTTAGAATAATACCACTTCACCAAAACTAGGAAAAATTTCATTGTCTCGGGTATTATCTTTATAGTTTTTTTCTTTAGGTATATCAGTGAAACTAGAGGCGTAGAGCTATTAAAGTGTCTTATAAAAAGACAGGCTTTTATATATACAGGTTATCTAAAGAATTGTCCTAATACATTAAAAGGTAGGGATAATAGCTTGGCGTTCTACTGTGACCCCGTTCCTTTTTCAAGCGCTTCTACTCTTATTTCCTCTAGTAAATATTCCTGAGTCGTAACGCGAATATAAAGACTTGAAATAAGTATTCTGGCCCAGCAGCTGCGCAGGAGTACCTGTTTCAACTATCCGTCCATTTCTTGATACAACTACTCTATTACGTTTGGCGATACCCTCTAGCCGATGAGCTACCATAAGAATAGTTTTGCCATTGAGATTCTCATCGATGAATTTCTGCAGTACCCTTTCGGTCACGGCGTCTACACAGCGAAAGCGTTAGTAAAAAACACTATTGATCAAGGTTATCATTTCATACCCGCTAGCTATCTCGTCTAACAATATCACCTTGGCCGGACTCAGCAACACGCGCGCGAAACAGTAGTTGATGCTGCCCGCGTGACGAATGCAGGCCACGTACATTTCTTTCTGCCCCCCCCCCCCCCCCCCCCCCTGATTTTACAATGAGCGATAGGAGTCCGATTTTTTCGAGCACGTGAGTGATCTCTTGTACACTACTGGTATTGCTTGGGTCGATGTTTTCGCGGATAGTTGAGTCTATAATGTATGGGTCTTGTTGCACGATGGCTAGGCGCTTGCAAAGCTCTTTAAGACGGAGGTCGGAGATGTTAATACTATCAGTTGTTATGTGGCCGTGGCTCAGACCTTCGAGACGGAGAAGGGCTTTAGAAGGGTGCTCTTGCCACTTAAGTGGACATATTAGAGTGTATTGGTACATGAAGAGCGAGAGGAAATACCTTCTGCTAGGGCCGCAGATGCCAATTTTTTCGCCGGAGGTGATGTTCAGGTTGAAGTTTTCTAAAACCGTCCTACCACTAGAGTCATATTGTGTCAGTCAGGTGAAAGAAACTTCCATCCACGACAACATACCCTAGTTGTATTGAAACGTTCTCAATTACCAATCCTCCTTTGCTCGGACAGCCAACTGGTGGGTCTTTCACGCTTCTAGTATCATCTTTGAGTCGACCCACCGCTCCAATTCCCCACAAAAATTTTATACTCTCGCTCAAAGACAAGATATTGACGAGCGCAACAGCAATCGAATCTACCGAGCTCGTGCTCCTTGTTCCAACCGCAATGGCCATTAACTCCGTCGCTAACAATGTAATCGAAAATCAAGCATGAGATTCAACCACCTCTGGATACGGTACGTAAGGTAGAATGCGCGCTGTAACACACCATGTGCAATCTCATTGCCTGGCATTGGCTTTCTTCCCACCCAAATGCTAGAATAGTAGATAGATCTTGGGCAGTCTCCATTGTCTGCGAGACGAGCGGCGCCTTAAGTTCAATGTCCAAGAGGCGGACTTGTCGGGAAGTAGAAAGATAGAATCGTTGAATAAAGTAGAACCATGCTAGAATTATAGGAAAGCTTATTGCAATGTAACCGACGGATGTGCCTAGGATGATGAGTTGGGCAATGCAAGCTATAAGTGCTGTATAGAAATTTAGTTCCATTTTTGGAAGCAATGTGGAGTTTACACCTTTAGCAGGACGAGGAAAACACATACCGATAGTTGTTACTATATAGCCATGGAAGCTCGCCATTGGTGAGTTGCATATCTTAGCTACACATGTTGACGAGCTCCCCTATATCAGTTGGTTTGGACAAGTCGAGATGTGCACTAAACTTCAATTAGATACTATGAAGTTGCAATAGAAGTAGTTTTATGGTAGGACTGACTCAAGAACGGTTCGTAGTAGGTTTGTGTAGAAGAGCCGTGCAGCTCTAGGAACCGTCGTAACCAATGCAAACCTAAGCAGAATATAAGCATGCCGCTCTTTAAAAAAAGATTCGGGCTAGTACTTGCGTTGTCAAAAACCCATAAGCAGCTAGTGCACCCATGGCTAAGCATGCGTAGATACTCAGGTACCGTGATCTCCCATGGCTTACATGTTTTTAAATTGCTTCAGTCCATCAGCGCACCAAGATCACTGTTGCCATGGAGTAAGTTTCTGATATCGATGCAAAAGTGAGTATGCACTCACGCTAGAATGAAGTACAGAATACAAAGAGACAAGCGAATGAGACGAAGAACAACCAGTCCCAAGGTCCCGCGGCTATTTCATAATGCTTGTAGACATCAGGCTGGCCTTTGCGTCTGTCAGGTGCTTCAACTGTTGTTACCATTGCTTGTGTCGGAAGCGGTTCAAAATTAGGAAACTGAATGCTGAAATTTCTTTTTTCCGGGCTCTTTCGAAAGTATCCAACTCATTTATTCGATTGCTTATGCAGTCCTCGATGCTCCTGGTAGATAAAATACCACTTTTATAATCAAGATCTATCGCCTGATCTGCTGCGGAAATATGCGTTACAAGATGGACGATAAGTAGATAAATTCGCTATATAAACGGCGTACTTGTACTAGCAGCGAAGAAGGTAGTAATGCCCGAACTTTTGATCAGACGTTGCTCTCCAAAAAGGTTGAGAATGATTTCTTCTGCAGCCATGGCATCGGATTCACTCAAAACATCGTCTACTATAAGAGGATCTCTGTGCGAGTATATAGCGCGCTCAAGGGATTGAAATAAGTGTTCAGCGATCATTGGAGGAAATGTTCCACAGGTGCGCATACAATACGAGATAGCTTTGTCTTCTATCAGCGCCAAATCGCCCAGTTTCATTTTCTGGATATCAGAACCTAACAAACATGCTTTTACAACCGTGTGATACCAGTCAGGCTGGAATGGATGGACACCAACAATGCTGTCGCGTATTGTTGCAAGGGCAAGCTGTGCTGTTTGGTCACAATATGCCAGGGTTTCACTCTTGTACGACAAGAACCCATTATGATCCTCAATCTGATCCAAAAAGAGTTTCAAAAGCGTCGATTTGCCGCTAGCAACGGACCCTACATCGAGCGTTAGAGTATGGAGTGGCATTTTGAAGTTTGGATTAGCCAAGGCGGCCGGCTTGGTCTTGTCCCAATAAATAGAAATGTTACTGGTGTAGTACATATAACTAGTCGTTGGATTAAGCGGCCAAAAGGACCCCAGAGGGATGGCCGCCGAGAGATTTGGTGACAGCTTGTCTTTTGAGTTAGGTTGATCCTGGATCATGAGGAACGTTTCGATCCGCTCAAGATAGCTGATTGTGCCTCTTAATCCAGTTAGACCTTCCACGAATACCATCATAGATGTCGAAAAGATTGTAAATAAAGTCAGAGAATTAAATGCAATCTCATTCATCAATAGATTGACTTGATTTGTGGCAGTAAATATAGCGAAACTGATCATGGGTGTAAGTGTAGCTGTCCCCATAAAAGCCATAACCACAGTGCCGTCCCTAAAGCGCATCCCCAGACATTATGGATGTGACGTAGCCTGTGCGCAACACTTTCTATGTCCACGGTTATCAGATTGGCTGGCGAATCTTCTGATCGAGTGATCGATCTCGCTTGAAACATTCTGTTGTGTATCATTGCTACATGTCAAGTACACAATTAGATGAGGTGTGTTTGTTTTTGTTATAATTGCTGGGGCATAACTAGAACCCCGACCTGCTGAGCTACTTATAAGCGAACAGAGGTAGATCCAAGCTGTCAGGATTATGCGATAGGGTTTGATTTCGCTCGACCCGGTTAAAATATAACAGTGGACGGGAGGTGAAGACTCAGGAAGCGTGGTGAATTTTCTATCTAGGATAGGCTGAGCTACTTGCATGGACCATATAAGCTACCCCAACTTGGACTAGGGCAGCTCTGGCGCCGCCTATGCAACTTCCCGCAATGCGCTACTAGCAGGAAAACTAGGCCACAGTTCCATCTCCAGTAAAGCCGGGCCCCACTAAGCCTAACGCCCTGGGGTACCTGAGTAGCCCTGAGCTCGAACAATTCGGTTGTAGTCGTCTGTGTTGATGTTTGCACCGTTGTTGGTAGTTCGATACGTGTAACCGGTATTCCTATCGACACCGTAGGATTCACCGCCGCGGGAGTTGCCGCCACCACCACCACCCCCACCACCCCCACCGCCGGTGACGTTACCGTAGTTGTTGCCGTATATATAAATGTTTCCTCCACCTCCACCTCCACCACCACCACCTCTGTTTGAAGACATTTGAAACTTGATCGGATAAACAGGAACTGGCCTAGAGCTAGGGCGGAGCTGAGACAAGCAATGTAGAGACAGTGGGTCGACCCGGTAACTGCTCAACGTTAGACAAGAAGCACAAAACGAGGGACAACTGAGACATCATAATGGTTACCTTCAGCAATGTGAACTAATCTTCAACACGTTTGCTGCCTTAGTCGTTTCGGTCAAGGATGTAGATGATGTTCGGGTAAAGGACAACCAAGAAGAATGAGCAAGAGAGTAGGGTCATATATCTGATGCTAACGCAAGGCAGAAGAGATTGCCACGTCAACCCAACTCATTTGGCCATGGTGAAGGCTTTGATTGTCCAAATCGGACCGAGTCCCAGTTGTATGGTAGCCTACATGCGCCGAGTCCATTACACGGACATGCCCGTTCGCTTGAGAAATCATCACACCCTGCACTTTTAGTTTACGAATGTTGTCTCAGGCTGTGCAGGCACAGATGCGGCCTCGTACATGCAGATTATTGGCCGTGACCTGTCCGGATGATGAGGCGCACGCGGTCACACGCAACGATGTATACCGGTCAGTCCTGATATGCAGTGTGTGTCGCATGCAGCGAGCTGAATCCAAATTGCCTGTGCCCCGCTTTTGGCCTAAGTTGCTTTATAAGCGGGGCGCGTACACAAATGAGGCAGGCATACAAGCGAGGCGCGCACCCCGAAAATACACTAAAAAACAGCCTCTTGAAAGTATAGCTTCTTACATGTATGTAGTTTATCCTAAACTTCTTAGCTTTATAGATCCTACTATTCTTAAAGTATAATATTTTAGCCCCTAATTTTCTAGATTGTTTTATTATCCTACTTTATCGTAAGAACTAATTGATATATTCTTTTAAAGCGAAAGTATTAGTCTTAGGGTATGTATATAATGTTTATATAAAATTGTAGTGTATTTTATAATACTATTATTAAGATTTAAGAGGTTAAATTTTTCTATATTTTAGGGTGCGTGCCTTGCTTGTATACGCGCCTTGCTTATAAACCACGTTATTCCTTTAGCTGTTTCTCCTCCTATGAAAGAGGCAACAGCCCAGGATAGGCTGCCCTGTAACGCTAGAGTGCCAGCACATTCCGAGAGATAAGGCGTGCTATCCGCGATCACATCTATTGGAGGGTTCGTGATATGTGTAGCGCCGGATTGAGAGCAGAGCGGCTGAGAGCTCGTTCAGCCCTCCTCGCGCTCGGACCATGCCTCAATTCTATTGATTGGTGGAGGGGATAGCATGCATGCGTCGGCGAATCCGCTGTATCTAGTAGAGAATGTGTCGCATAAGAAAAGTTTATTGTTAAGCCTTAGATTGTTAGCTAAGCCGAAGGAGTCTAGGCGGAGCCATGCCTGCATCGTATCGGTGATCCAGGGTACGCACAGTAGAATAATCCGAATGACTCTACAATCAGTCCATGCACTATCACCCCTGTAATTGCACATGAATTGACATGCCTAGCATTTAACAGTAGGCCGGGCAACGGCATATAAATACACTGAGGTAGGGAGCAGAAGATCGAGCGACGAAGCCCATTTTCCCGAGCGCATTCAATCTCGAACACTCAAACCCTTAGTAAGTTTACCATAGGGCCGGCTTGCGTTCCATGCTGTCATGTTGATTCTAACAGAGTTAGCATCCAACATACCTATCCATCAACCCTCCTAAGAACACTATCTCGGTAAACTTCAAAGTGGGTCTCCTCTTGATATAGTATACCGCCGACTTCTCTCTAAACAGTAGATATATTAGATGTGCAACAACACTTACATCAAGAAGGGCCGAGGAGGCGGTGGAGGCGGTGGTGGAGGCGGTGGTGGAGGTGGAGGCGGAGGCGGTGGAGGCGGCGGAGGCGGAGGGTACGAGTGAGTAATGACATGGCGAAGCCATCCATACCATAGTACATTTTGTCCTGGCAGACTGTCATTTACATTCTTACCAAACGGCAAACTGTAGCTAAATATGCAATATTGTTTCTCTGTAATGCATTGTACGTGCAGCCTTCGTCGGCTCACGCCTGGTCAGCTCAAGGTTTTCTAAGCAATGATTGCACTGTAATAAGCCAGCCTGCCGTAGACGAAGTACTCCTATACCCCGGCTTTAGCGCCATATAGATTCTCCATTTCCTCGCAACTTGCTGCCAAGATAGAACTCACGCACCCTAGCTAGGTACCTTAGGTAATTAATATGTGCCGCTGCAAGTCGCTGTAATACTACCCGCTTCTACCTCTACCTTCACCATTGGAAAGGGGTGGTGAAGAAGGTGGCTTTCCCTACTGCTATCACTAACTTTATTGCCTTTTTCTTTGACCTATTAGGGTTGATACCGCGTTCCTTCATGTATTTGAAGTACTTATATAGCAAAGCCATACGTGACTAGGTGTTTGGTCGGTGACAGAAAGTATTATTAGTTAGCTTAAGAATGCAGGAAACTCGCTTGCCAGTACCTAGTTGCGGCCACGTCAATTCTGCACTTTTCAGGCTCGGCCACGTCTCTGTCTTCCTTCTCTCTTTCGACACTTCTCTCTACAGTTCTTATCATATTAATTGTTAAAGTGTTATTATTCCTCGTTTTCATTGGAATATCGTATCGGGCGATACTTTACCTAGACTTCCGAGCTTTTACCCCGCACCGCACCTATGGCGTTGCCCAATTCAGTGAGGCCCCAGCCGTCAAATGCCGAGCACGTTAGAGAGGCCGAACCAGGCGAGGAAGTTATTTTTACTGTCTACGTCCGCCCAAAGCCTGGTGCCCCAGCTTTGCCTGATCTGGAATTCTGGCAGCAGACTCCGCTAAACGAACGAGTATTCTTATCTCCGGAGGAATACGATGAAAGATATGGTTCTTCCAAGGAGGACATGGACGTTGTCGCGACCCTCTTTGAGCAGCATGGCATGTCTGTCCGTAGTCGACACACAGGCCACGGGGCGATCGAAGTGAGAGCAACGGCTGCTCAGGTCGGTTCTGAGTTTGGTGTGCAAATGAACTATTACAAGGCTCCATTACCTGCTGCTAGTCGCAAGAGACGTAACCCAGATGATACTCACGAGACATACCGTGGCTTCACCGGCGAACTGTCATTGTCGCCGATACTTCAAGAAAGGGTGATCCGAATTTTTGGGTTGGATACGAGGACCTTTGGCGCTTCGGGAGGGTTCTCGGGCGACCCTCCGAACTCGGTCCGGCGAACGGTAGCGGAGGTCGCAGCCTTGTACAGCTTTCCAACGAACATTGATGCAAGCGACCAGACCATTGGGGTTTTCAGCGGGGAAGGAGCTGACGAAAGTGGCAAGTCTCTCAGCAACTATAGCCCGACGGACCTCGCTGCATACTTCAAAAACCAGGAACCAGGATATAGCACTCAGCCAAAGTTAGTTCCGGTGGCGTTGAGCGTGGGCTCAAAGCAATATTGCAATGACCCGTCTAATCCCACGCTTGAACTTTCGCAAGATATCATGACTCTGGGAACTATTGCTCAGGGATGCACCATCAACGTCTATTTCAGCGATCTCACTGAACAGGGTTGGGTAACTTTCCTCAATCGGGTGTTGTTTCCTGCTGAGGGCGAAAGGCAACCGAATGTTGTGTCCATGAGCTGGACTATGTACGATGAGAAGACTTACGGGTCAAGCATGTCGTTCCTTTTCCAAAGATTGGCCGTGGTTGGGACTAGTGTTTTCGGGATTTCTGGCGATTGGGGTGCTAATAACAACGTTCTTGACGGCCATGCACATGTCGGTTGGCCGGGGAGCGATCCGTGGGTGACATGTGTTGGAGGCACTGTCATAGGCAATGTTTCAGCAGATCCCAAGCCAACATTCGACGAATATGCCTGGAGCGATCGAGACAACACTTCGAGCCAATTTACCATTGACGGCACCTTGGGGACTACCGGTGGAGGCATGAGCGTCATCTTTCCAACTCCGGAATACCAGAGCGCCGTTGGCATCTTGGCATTTGAGGATTCTACTTCGAAAGTTTGGAAAGGTGGGCGGTTTGTACCTGATATTGCTGGGATGGTTGGGCTCAGAGGATTTATTACTGGTAGTAAGCGCAATTATTTCGTTGGAACAAGTTGCTCAACACCTCTCTACGCAGGATTATTTGCAGCCGTGTCCGGTATCCTGCGTCGGCCGTTTGGCCTTCTAAACCCAACATTATATCGGCTCGGCGATGTTGTGTGTAGAGATGTGGCATTTGGGCATAACGACTCAGGAGATCGTCCTTGCTGCGAGTATTTTTATGCTGGCGTTGGTTATGATCCAGTAACAGGACTAGGAAGTCTCGATGGTACCAAGTTATTGGACGCACTCAAGGAAATGTACTCTTGGAAAACAAGTAATCTTGGCGTTTCCACTCTTCCGAACTGAGTTCAGGAGATTAGCAGATCTCGTACATTTTGAAGCCAACAGGAGTTTGAGCTTTTGTAGTCGAATAAACCTTCATCCTTAATATTCAGTATAACTAGAAAGAATGCATGTAACCTGCCGTGCTAAGACTGCCATTAGCCCCCTCCTCCGCCTCCTCCTCTACCAAATAAACCTCCGCCGCCTCCTCCTCCTCCTCCTCCTCCACCACCCCCGCCGTAAGACCCTCCACCTCCGCCATAAGGACCTCCACCTCCACCTCCGCCATTAGGACCCCCGCCTCCACCACCATGTTGGCCTCCGCCTCCTCCACCATGCGGGCCTCCGCCTCCTCCACCGTGTGGGCCTCCACCTCCTCCACCGTGTGGGCCTCCGCCTCCACCATTGGTTGGACCTCCGCCTCCTCCACCGTGTGGGCCTCCACCTCCACCACCGTATGGACCTCCTCCTCCTCCTCCTCCGCCATACGCACCTCCACCTCCTCCACCATACGGACCTCCGCCTCCTCCACCATAAGGACCTCCGTCTCCTCCACCATAAGGACCTCCACCTCCTCCCCCATATTGACCTCCTCCTCCTCCTCCCCCATATTGACCTCCTCCCCCTCCCCCATATTGACCTCCACCTTGTCCACCATACGCACCTCCGCCTCCTCCACCATATGGACCTCCGCCTCCTCCACCATAAGGACCTCCACCTCCTCCCCCATATTGACCTCCTCCCCCTCCCCCGTATTGACCTCCTCCCCCTCCACCATATTGGCCTCCCCCCCTTCCCCCATATTGACCTCCTCCATGTCCTCCATTGTTCCCTCCGCCACTTCCACCACCACTTGCACCGTCCGAAAAACCGCCGCCCATGCTGTTGTTGGGTTGATTCTGATGTGTGTCCCGGCTATAGTACCGAAGGATATGTAAATTGGAAGTGTAAAAGCGCTTAACCAAGTATCAAAGTCGCAACCATAATAGCTGGTTTATGATCGAGCTTATGTATGCTTTTCATGAAGCATTTGTCCCTCAACCCCGCACCACTAGATCATTTTGGCACCGCTGAATTAGTCACAGTGACACCCCGCATTTCCATTGCGCTGTCTTTGCATCCTTGTGTTGTAACCCCCTTGCACAAAAAAGGCCTCTAATGTCGGGCTAGGCTATGGATGCACTGACGCGGCCCTGCATATGCAAGAACTTCTTAAACGGAACAGTAACAGCCGAGAAGGACCACTTTTGACGCTAGGTATTGTGATATACTCACAGATAAGGTGCGACCTGCAACCGCATCTATTGGAGGTAGGCGCAGTACCAGCTGAGGGCGCTTGTTTGTCAGGCTGAGCTGAACTCAATGCAGGGTCAGATACGAGTATGACTTGGATGCCCGCTTTTCCAAATAAGGAATCCCCTACACCACTTTAAGTAGCAGCAACGAGTAAGGATAGAGAGGGCGAACCACGTGCATTTGATTTGGAAACTTATTGACGAATTAAAATAGGCCCAGCATAGTGGGTTAGGCAGACAAGGCAATCCGGTGAACAGCCACCGGTGAACACCGAGTACCAAACGATAGGCTTAGGCGATACAGCACTTCGCATGAAATGCTTCAGAAACACAGGACAACTGTTCACAAAGCGCCGTGGCTTTTCCTCCCCTCCAGTATGAAGCGAGGGTATCAGGAATCAATAAAAGTATGCCTAGCAAGATACTGCGCCCTGTTTAAGCGTATGCATTGGGTTAGCGCTTTCCGTATACACTAGACGAAGTACACTATTTCTTAGTTGTGAGATCCCCATCAGCTACGCTTCGATCGTGTCTGTGTCTCCCTTTGCTAGCAACTAGTACGCTCATTTTCGTACTCCAAACATCTGGATTTTTCCGAAATTTTCGTACATCCAATTCGTTTACTTTGAAGTTCTATATTTCATGCAAAATTGAGCCTATCCCCTCCTTTTCTGCGCCGAGTTCAGCATAGAATTAGACGCCCTTGGGAAGTGTGCACTTTACTCGGCTCTCACACCTAAAACACAGAGCTTAAAACGTTACCGTAGGCCTTCAAGTTACGGTTATTGCTAGGATACAGCTTTGCTAACCTATAGTTAGATGGTACACAAATCCGGTGGGCAGAATATTAACGTTCGGGCTGGCGGCGGCGGTGGCGGCGGCGGAAAACACGGTGCTGGCGGAAATGGTGGCAAGGGAAATGTTGTCGTGAATAATATTCACAAGATGGTAAAAATTGTGTGTCAATGCACTCACCGCCATAGGGGTCATCATGAGCGTCACTGCCACCACCACCATCATCACCACTCTCATTGATACGGGGACGCGCGGTTGACACCACCAAACATTCTCTCCCTTTATCCTTTTGGCTTGTTCATTAAGTTCATTTTGGTCTTGCTTGTTGAAGCTAGTTTAGAATATTGAAATACTACCATTCACCCTTCTGCATGAATAATGTTTCGTATAGGTTACTCGCGATAACTTGACACTGCCTTGGCCACAATATAACCATAAATGAGGCGGTGGACGGGCTTATAGGTGCCGGAAATATCTAGTTGATTACCTCCTATCTCTCGCTCGTCTTGCAAACTGGAGGCCATTTTCATTTGATTTGGAGGGGGAGATGTCCCTGGAAATAGAGCGCAATCTACGTACCACTTAAGCTACACGGCCGGGGAACACAACAACACTTTGTTTCTTCAATTGTATGAGGGGCTAATACCATAGATAAGAGGCACTGTATTGTGGCATACTAGGATGCGCGTAGAAGTAGGGAGTAGGTGCTGACCCGCAGTCGGTGAGATGAGTTGAAATATATACGTTGAGTAGCTACATGAAGAGCTGTTGTGGGTGTCTAACTACACGATCTGATCTTACTTGTAGCCCGCGCAGAGCCGCAAGGCTGACCCAAGCCTCTCCGATCACGTGCGGTTTTACTACACTACAATATTGTGGCATGCTAGGATGCACGTAGAAGTAGGAAGCAGGTGGCGACCCGCAGTCAGTGAGATGAGTTGGAGTGTATACGTTGAGTAGCTACGTGACGAGTTGGTGTCTCTGCCCCATCCGATCTCACTCGGAGCCCTTGTAGAGCCGCAAGGCTGACCTAAGCCTCCCCGATCACGTGCGGTTCTACTACGCCACAATATATACGAGGAACGTAAACAGAAGAGTAGCAACATAAGTTGACCCAATATCTTGATTAGAATCCAAAATCGGACCTAGCTTGTTTACAGTGTTCGTATGGTGCGGTCTAATCTAGCTTTCAAAACGGGTAACTGTTATCCATAAGCCTAATGTACCTTTCCTCCTAGGCCTCCAGCTTGCCCTGCAGCTCGAGCCACATCCTTATCGAGTGCTACACAAGTCGGTGCATCTCGAATTAGTAGACTCCGCAACAAGCAATTAAGTGGGGCCCAGAGGGACCGGATTGAATTGATTGATTACCTATTTTAGCCTAGCAGTTTCCTATACAAGTTTAACCCCTGCCTAGATAGGTAAGTGGGTCTCTGAGGGTGAACGGATTGACTTGCTTGTTGCGGACTGTACGAATTAGTGCCCGTCTTCATCTGTCGCAACCAAAGGGAACTCGTTAACGTGTTTGAGTCATCCTCAAAGTCGGGGTCAGCATCATTATCCTCTTGATAGCAGCTATTAAGCAGAGACTCCAGAGTCAGCTTTTACTCCTACTTGCTCTCTCCACTGCTCTTGTTTTAACCTGCGTTGGGCAACTATCCTCCACTCAACAACACAAATGGCGAAGCCTATAGGGCCTAACAGCACGCCTTTGCTGAGCGAATAGCAGTACGTAAGCCATACAGGATATATTAAAATAGTAATGTATAAGCACACCTAACCGCCATTAAAGAAATTAGTTCTCTAAGAGTAGATTTACCGTATAAATAAGATAGGGGCTTGCTAGAGAAGGGCTACTATCCTAAGTTTTACTGTCTTTGAGAAGACGGGCACTAGAAATCGTGCTAGGGAACGACTGGAAAGCGCACCAACAATTGTACTAAATTGTGCTAACGTAGTTTACAAGCGAGTTGCGCGTACAAGCGAGTTGCGCACCCTACTAACTTTGCGCACCCATCTTATCTCGACTCACAATGGCTTAACGCCACGCTACTCAGTTAACTTCAAATGAAGCAGGTATTTAGCTTGCTATCTTATCTATTGAATTAAGTCAAATCACAAGTAATCGACGGGCAGCTAAAGTCTACGATGTTGTTGAATCAACACTGCGTAACCGACGCGCTGGTATGACTGCCCGACGCGATTGCCAGCCCAACTCAAGGAAGCTCAGCTAGCTAGAGGAGGAGGTAATAGTCGATTATATTCTCAATCTGGATTCTCGTGGTTTTGCCCCAACTCTGGCTGCTGTGCGTGAGATGGCTGATAAGCTACTCACTCAGCGTGGAGGCAGCCCTGTCGGCATCTACTGGGCGCGCAACTTTGTCAAGCGTACAGACAGTCTTACGACGCGTTTCAGTCGCCTATACGATAGGCAGCGAGCCGTATGTGAGGACCTGGCTACTATAATTGGTTGGTTTGAGCGGGTGCAGCGTACAAAAGCTACATACGCCTACTCCAGCTACTCTAGCTACTCCAGCTCTACCAGAGGCTCCCTAGGTAGCTTGTACGCCGAGTAACGTACGTGAGCGCGTACGCTGGCACAAGAGCTTATCGCCAGCATCAATTATTGACGCAATCAATCAACTCAAAAAGGGAGCTCATACAATGATGCTGGAAGCTGAGTTGATGCGCGATCGGATCTCCAGTCTTGAGAGAGCCAATGAGGCAGCCAGCAAGCGTAAATCACGAAAAAAGAAGCGGATTCAGAAGAAAGGAGTCTTGAAAAAGGGACAGGGAGAGGATTTAATTGCTTAACTAGAGGCTGATCACTAGATTGATCGTGAACAGCGCGAGAGTAGGCAGCGTTCAGGCTCAAGTCGCCAGGCTCGCGCACGCTGTAAGAGGTGCAGAGAGACTGGGCACAACTCACGTACATGTAAGAAAGATGGAGAAGCTACTACTTGATTTATTATATAAATATATACTCTCTACTCTACTGCGTTGTTGAGTTGTACGCTTGAAGAGGTGCGCAAAGTTGGTGGGGTGCGCAACTCGCTTGTACGCGCAACTCGCTTGTAAACTACGTTACCGTGCCCGTCGGTTAAATGCACGCCTCGGTAAGTTGCACACCCCAACACCAAAGGCTTGACGCAAAGATGAGGCTGCAACACCACGTACAATGGCTGTAATCATGAGATTTTGTGGTAAAGTAGTAAACAGAGGCTTGCTATCAATTTGTACTATCTATATTTCTTTGGAACCTTGACGTTGCGGCCACGTGATGTAATCCTTGGTAGTGCAGCATCTTGACCTTTGCCGGCATCTTGAACTTGCCCAGCACTACGTACTCGTTTCTGACGCTTGCTACTTGCTGAGACTAAGGCTGAGGCCTTTCTCTTCCCCTTCTGGGATAATTAGAGAGCTTTGGCAGAGTCTCTCTCTTCTTTCTAGCGCGCACGTTCAGCAGCCTTTACAGCCTTCTCCTTCACTCTCTCCTCTTTAAGCCTCTCTCTCTCAATACGCCTCTCTTCAGCTTCTTTCTTTTTAAGGAGCTAAGCTGCCTTTCTTAGCTTCTTTGTCTTAGCTTTCTAGAGTTTTTCTTCTGCCTTTTCTCTCTATTTAATAGTCTCTCGCACACGTGCCTCTCTTATCTTTCTAGGTAACTAGAATTGATTGTAACTGTAAGTCTCTTGACGTTGTTGTAGGTTAAGAGCCTTACTCTTTTTCTAATACTTCTTTTTAATAGTAAGAGCTTCTCTTAGCCCTTCTATCTTAGAGTAAAGTAGCTTATTTTAAACTTAGAGATAGTGAAATAACTAAGTAATCTTATTTACCTATTTCTCTTCTCCCTCCTTTATAACTAACTAAACTACTCTTCTTATCTTTCTCTAATTAGCCTTATTAAGAGATAGTGAGCTGCCTAATAGTTTATCTTTATCTAGAGTTCGTAGATAGAATCTTTTAAGGATAACGTTAGAGTCTTTTAGCTAGATCCTAGTCGCCTTAAAAGCTTTTAAAATAGTTTCTTTTTTAAATAAAGATATCTAGGCACGCTAGAATAAAGGAAAGAAGTTACCTTTAGTAATTGGTACAAGGCCTTAGCTACAGTGTAGGTAGTTAGTAAGTTTAGATAAGTAAGTAGATAAGAGAGGCTTAAATATTACTACATTAAGTAGTTAGAGGGTGTAAGTTAAATAAGAAGGAAAGATTACTAGGAGAATCTTGTTCTAATAGTAATACTCAATAAAATCTATAGTAATATAAGATCTATAGCTATCTAAGATTAGAAGTTAATAAGATCTCTATGCACTCTTCTTAGTGTAGCGATTAAACACCTGTTTAAGCTATGCAAGGCCTATCTTGTCGTTAGTCTATCTAGAAGGAGATGAAGTAACTAAGACTTAATGTTTACTAGCCTTAATATCTTTAACCTAAGATAATTGAATATTACCCTATTTAGCCTTATAGATAAGACTAGGTGGTAGAGCCTCTCTATCTGCCCTAATATAGGCTAGAACAGTTATCTATTCACGTAAGCTATCCTGAAGTAAATCTCTTACTTCTTTTCTCTCCTACTCCTGCTTACTAAAGATCCTCTTACTTCTACCTATAATACTAATTAAGAAGCCCTTCTTATCTATATTGTACGTACGCTAAGGCTCTATCCCGTACTGCTCTATCTTCTAGTAGAGGAGATCAAAGTAGAGTCTGTATTTGATCTCTAAATTAGCTTAGTGGCGTGTACGGTCTATACCCGACGTCTACTAAGAGATAAGATGGTCCTTGTTTCTGTTCAAAAAGCGCGTTACCCAGCCCTCTCCTACAGCCTCCTTAGCTATGCCTGAAGCAAAATTTTGTATTATCTTTCTTGTAGGTGGTAGGCCTTTCTTTGTAAGATCTTTAATATATCGAACAAGCTCTAGCTCCTGTTGTGGGTTGAGTTTCATCCTGTTGATTCCAGCAGCTGCATATGAGGCATTTATGCCTCTATGCCTTCGGGACAGTGTAGAGCGATTTACACCATATATCTCAGCAATCTTTTTATACGAGAAGTCTTCTCCTGGCTCGCGCGATTCGATTGCTTTAATTGCTGCTTGAATTGGATCCATATTGGTTGAGTTATGAGGCTTTGAAGTTGGCGTACTTTTGGTGTTTTAGTGGTGGGGTGTGCAACTTACCGAGGCGTGCATTTAACCGACGGGCACGGTAGAGATTGTTCTAAAAGCTAATTTCCGTTTGAACTCCATGACTCTAATTATATCTTTAAGGACAATGATTATAAACATTATCCCCATCGTCGAACTCGCCAACACGCGCCTCACGATGCTGCATAACACAACATTATTTTACAGTCTAGAAGCGCTGACATTTAAACCAGCCAGCATTATGCCCCTCCTCAAACGTACCAACCCGCTCTTCAGTCTTGCTGCCCTCCGTAATAATACGCCCTTTCTCCTCAGGCCCACCACAAGCATACATGCTGTCCCCCCATTAGTGATACAGATCTCAACTCCACTCTCATCCACTTACTTGAAGAACTTGCACTGACAGCCCCTGCGGATACGAACGCTCTGGACATTGGCCGGTGCTTTCTTGCACTCGGGGCTATTTTCCAGCCAGAAGTTATCGGTGCTCCCGAAGAAGAAGATTTTTCCGCAGTCGGTGCCGCGTTGATTGTCGTGCGCGGCCACGGAGGCGAGCAAAGCCATGAGGACGACGAGAAGTATTCCAGTGACGTTCATGATCATGAAGTTGAGGGGTTGATTGGGTAACTAGGAGTCGTGTGGGGATTGAGATGTTGAGTAGTGCGGCGGGAGAGGCTTCGCGCGCCCAGGGGTATCGTGCCTTCCGTGGAAGAAGATATGCGTACGTAGCATGTTGGGGATTCACCATTTAGATGGATGATAATAGGTCTAGCCGGTCATGAATCACTAGCGGAGTTCTTGTATCCAAGCCAATCAGCCAATATCGTATGCCTCCTCGTTGCTCCCGTATTAAAAGAGCTATTTTTTCCATGTGTAGCAAGCGCACTATCTAAAATAGTGCGACTTGATTTTGTCTACTCCTATCTTTTCCATATCTGCTATTTAGATACTGATAGATTTTACATGGGTATAAATCGAGTGATGCCGATAGACCTGGTATGTTCAATTCCAAATCACTGCACGCCTAGTGACAACGCATTCCTGAAAGTGTTCAAAGAACACATGTTAGCTGTAACTCTCTATTACGGATATAAGTTGGCTAAGTTGGACAATTACTCGGAAATGTCAAGAGGAAGACTCCTAAAGCTAGCTAACTATGTCCTATAGTACTAGCTCAAACAAGTTCACCAATCTTTTTGAAAACAGGCTATCTAGAGTGGCTCTCGGTCTGCGATAGACTTCTTGACGTACTGTCCCAGAACTGTTACTACCATCCGGCATTCCCTGACCATAGCCGTATACTAATACTTGCCCCGGAGTCATTGACTCAACCACCGACACCAACTCGCCATGTAGTACTGAGATGAGTGACTGTACAATTCTAGAGTCCAGGTTCTGCCACTGCTCCTTTATAGTTCAATACATGCAGCGAATGTCATAGAATTGGGGACGGTGACCAGAGAGCAGCCTTTAGCTGTGGAGGACGACGACACCTCTATAATTCCTGACATAGCCCACACAGGGACACAGTTAGGGCCATTAGTCACTGAGCAGAGCATTTAGAAAGTCGTGTTCAGTGTCAGCAGACCGATAGTTCCAACAAAAGATCTAATTGATGCTGAGCAACGTACAAGAGTAGCGCCACATATGGATCACGATCGAAATACTGAATGCACACCCCGAATCTATCTAAAGACACAATAGAATGTCATTTCTCGCAAGAATTTCTGCGGTAGTACTTCAACTCGCCTAACGGACGAGAAAAGGGAAAGCCTCAATAGGAAGTTTTCTCAACCGCACTCTCACCCTCTGAGATCTCGCCATAGATCCGAAAGACACGAGCGGAGAGCACGCGAGCAAAGGATCACAGTGGCCATATGCTGTTGTCGAAGAAGCAGGAAGAATATACATTGCTAGCAAAATACCCTGCAATTCTGCAAAAGCTGCGCGATAATACAGCATCAGCACTCAACTCCCGAGCTAGACGGCTCTAGTAGATCCCGCTTCCCTGGACCGCATGTGTGAAGCAATATACATGCCAGCTTGTGGATGTTCGGGGGATGACAGATATTTATGACAGCACAAGGGTTGATTAGTCGGGTTGCTGTCCCTAATGGCGGAAGAGCGTCGCAAGAGAACCTGTAAGCTCGTTGAATTTCCACGTAACTGCCGGTATTCAATACTTGGCCTGCAGTGCTTGGCGAAACCGGCTTCCCCTCGCGTGCAATTGCAATAAAGTATGTGCCACACAGGAGGCGACAGGTCAACTGACTACGGGTTTGTCTCGGTTGACATGACGCTAGCACTAAGTAAGTGAACGTCTCACAAACGTGTTTAGATTTGTATTATAATTCATCTCAGGTCTAGATAAAAATCTCTAATAAATAAGTTCTAAACGCGTTTAGAACGTGTGTATAGGAGCTCTACTAAGGTTAGACTTGGTCAAGGTTCGGGTTAGTTAGGGTAAGGAGTTAGTTAAGGTTAGGACTAGTTTAGAGCTTGGTGTTGAGGGAATATATGTAAAAAACCATTAAAAGTCATATTAAAGTCGTGCTTGAAGTTGTATCTTGGCGTTGCAAAAGCGTATGTTAACCAAGGAACCCATGGTTAGTTTACACCACCACACAGCACGCAGGGACCATAGTACCCCACCTGCTGCATCTAGCATAACGTTCTCTCCATACCCGGCTCTAGACTGGCTAGGGTTACGGCGTGACTTTCGTCTGTTACACAATGCAATTGGTCAAAGTCCTAGTACTCAGCCTTACGCGCATCTTCAGGACATGCTTTGTAGCCGACAGTAGTACTGTAACAATGCTTTGAGACGGGATTACAACGAACAACCTCTGTGCCGAGTAGAAGGCGCTGTTTCTCTAGAATATATAACAGAAGCATAGAAGGGCAGATACTAAGCTATCATGCATTCTTTGCTTGGTTGAAATAGCGTCCTTAAGGCAGCCTTCCCGCAGCATGCAGCCTGGCGTCGCTTTTACCATACACCTATCTGTCCTGTACTGAGGCAACACGATGCGACGGTTCGGTTCGTGCGCTTTCGATCGAAGAAGGGCTGTAGCTCCAAGGTAGGCATCCACAGCTGCCCTCTTCCAGCTGACCAAACACGAGCATTGTCGCCGTGCACGGCCTGAACGGGCACCGCGAGAAGACGTGGACGGCAAGCAACGGCGTCAACTGGCTGCGCGACTTCCTTCCGCACGACTTGCCGAACGCGCGCATACTCGGCTGGGGCTACGACGCGAACACGCACAGCAGTTCCCAGGTGAGCTGCAGTAGCAGCTTGGGTAGTATGGACCGATCAGCGGGGACTTTGTGACCAAGTTTGCGTTTGAGGAGTACGCGACGCCAATAGTGCTTGGCAAGCCGATGGTGGCCAGTTGCAGCCGAATAGTTTGTGCGTGGTGGCTACTTGCTAGCGGGGGCAGGTCGTTCCCCGAGCGTCAGCGGTAGTGCCAGGCGCAGCGGACGGCGAGCCGATTGCGATACACGCAGACCACATCCGTATGGTCAGGTTTGGGTCAAAGGCGGATGCTGGATACAAGACAGTGTCGGGCCACCTGCGGGTCATGGCTGCGGGTGCGACGACATGATCAGTGGGCGGTGGGACACAGAAGGCCGAGTCGATGCGGGTATGTAGACCCGGAACAGTGTGTATGCATAAGACCAGAAGTATTAATGGCAAGTGGTTTGTAGCTCGCGCCAACGGACGCGTGGAGTCGTTTACTGTGCAGTTGAGAGTGCCAGAGGTGTCGCCCGTCGAAGCGCTTCGTTGGCCGGGACGAGGAGCTGGACGAGATCCACCGAGAGCTTCTGCATGATGATTCTCGCAAGATTGTCGTCGTGCATGGCTTGGGTGGGATGGGCAAGACTCAGCTAGCACTGGCGTATGCACAGCGACATAGAGAGGACTACTCGGCGGTGTTCTGGGTGAACAGCAAGGATGTAGACACGCTGAAGCAAGGCTACGTCGCTGCTGCGAAACGGATCTTCCAAGACCATCCGTCGTTGGTCCATTTGAAGGCTATCGCTGAGGACAGTAACCTCGACGAGGTTATGGAGGCGGTCAAAAGGTGGCTAAACCAACGCCAGAACACGCAGTGACTGATCATCTACGACAACTACGAGACGCCAAAGTTACTAGGACGCAGTAACATTGGCGCCTTTGGCATCCGACTGTTCCTTCCCGAAGTCCACCATGGAGCCATACTCATCACGACGCGGTCTTCTCAGCTGAGACTAGGTCGTCCCGTCGCGGTGAGGAGGCTGCAGAACATCGAGCACAGCCTGGAGATCCTGGCGCACATGTCAAGCCGGGAGGGGCTCGGTAGTGGTAAGCGGCACCTCTCACTACTTTGGTGTCGTAGCTACTGACATTAGAGCAAGACGCCGACGCTTGTAGACTAGCCGAAGAACTCGACGGCCTGCCACTTGCTCTTGCCACAGCTGGTGCCTACCTCCACCAGGTGTCAGCCAGCTTCACTGACTATCTTCGATTGTATAAGGAATCGTGGCTTCGGCTGCAGCAGAAGACACCGCAGCTGCTCTCATACGAAGATAAGGCGTTGTATTCGATGTGGGGTATCTCGCTGGATCATGTCAAGGAGCAGAGCGAGCTCGCAGTAAAGCTTCTTCAGCTGTGGGCGTACTTTGACAACCAAGACGTCTGGTTTGAGCTGCTGAAGGAGTGCCAGCGAGACGGTCCAGAGTGGTTTTCCAAGCTGACAGAGGACCAGCTCAGCTTCGACGAAGCGGTAAGAGTGCTCTGTGACCATGCGCTAGTCGAGGCGGGCGCTACATTCAAAGAGGATAACGTAGAGTCTCGAGAGTACGGTATGCATGGCTGCGTGCACCCATGGACTATGCATGTGGTAAATGAGAGGTGGGATGTTGCAATGGCTCGACTTGCGCTGAACTGTGTAGGGATGCACGTACCAACGAATAACGAGCCTCGGTACTGGGTCATTGAACAGCGGCTCATCCGGCATGCTAACCAACGTCAAGGCTTCATTGGAACGAGGCTATCAGGACAGGATAACGATGAAGCAATACTTGAAGCAATCCACAATTTAGGCAACCTCTACAGCGATCTAGCCAAGCTAGATAAGGCAGAGGCGATGTACCAGCGGGCGCTAGAAGGAAAGGAGAAGGTACTTGGGCGCGATCGCATGTCGACGCTTGATACAGTCAACAACTTAGGCAGCCCCTACACAGATCAGGGTAAGCTAGATGAGGCAAAGGCGATATACCAGCGAGCGCTTAAAGGGTTTGAGATACGCCTCGGCTACGAACACAACCAGTGTCACAGTCTCCGCCATATCCTTGTTATGCTCAAAAGTACTCTTCCATCTAAGTAAGAGCTTCTATTCTTCTATACTCCAGAGAAGCAGCGCTCTCTACTTAGTACAGAGATTCGTCGTTATACAATCGTCTTAAAGTATTGTTCATTCCATCAGCCACAAGTCATATCCTAAAGATCTGTGTAAGGTTGAGTATGTGCTTATAACGGACGCTACGCTGAACATAGTATGTGGCGCTATAGTCCCTGCATGCTGTATAGCGCATACCTTATTACAGCTGCATTCAAGATATTGTCTTTATAAATCAACCCCGTCAGTGTCTTCAAACAAGGCTGTTCCTGCCTGGCTTGCTCAGGGAATCGGAGTTACCTACTGAGAACGCGTTCGGCTTTACAAAGATACTGCGTCATGTCGGGGTACAACCACACATCGTGGCTATCGTTTGCTAAAGATGAGCAGGTGATGCTCCGGCAAACAAGTGCCCGTACGACATTGCCATGAGTCTTGATACACCTGCACGAAAAATACCCAAGCTTCGTCGTGCCGACAGGCGATTTAGACGATCGTATACGGTTATGTGGCTTGATTCCAAGATCCAGAAAGATTCCTGACATCGCTCACTTGCAAATATTCCATAGTACAGCTTTCACCGATTTCCCAACATTGGTAGCCTATGGCTGTATTGAGACTTTTGGAAAGACGGAGACTAAGTCGATCATGGCACCGTGTCATACCCACTCTGTACGTGAGTTGCTGTAGTCAAATGTTTCTTCCGAGGCCACCACGAGTGCTTTTTTTCAATCGGCTTTTACAACCTTTGACTCATCTAGTATGCTTCTTTATACCAGAAGGCTAGAGCCCACAGTGCATAGCTACCTAGGGTAGGAGCAGCTCCTATATCCCTGCTCGCTTATCGTTCTCGCTCTTGGAAAGATATGCAGTGCAGCTGATTTCCAAAGAGAGCTGATGGCGCTCCTCCAACCGATCGCCATAGGCTTGCTCTCCCACATTTCCGTATATGGCCGACACCACAAGCAAACACCCCAGGACTGCATACACAGTGAGACAATTCGTAACTTATCCAGGGGGTCTCAAAGCTATAGTGAAGGCCATGGCGAGATTCGCGGTGAAGTGACTAGATGAACTGAACCTATGTCTTGATTCTTGACCTAGACGGCAAGTATCCACGGCCCTACCTCTGTCGCACATTTCCAACCTTTGCTCAAGCCACCCTAATCTCCCGCCTACATACTAGCCACGCCCACCCCTTCTCCCCAGCCACCGACAGCCCCTGAGTCCTACTCCAGAGCGTCGCAACCAACCACGCAGCCACCCTAGAGCCTATAACAAACATACCAATTCGTCCCCCCGACCTCCTTAAACGCAATATCGATCTGATACCCCTTCTCCCCCTCAGAACTAACAAGCCCATCCTTGGGATCCTTGCCGCCACACGCATACGAGCTACCCACCCACCGTTAGCGCGCACCCACATATCCGCAGCGATCGGCTTACTTGTAGAACTTGCAGTAACACCCCTTGAAGACGCTGGCTGCTTTGAAGACGCCTTGCACCTGCATACACGTTTTGTCGTTGCGCAGGAAGAAGTCGTCTTCGTCGCTGCGGTTGTAGAGCGAGGCGCGGCCGCATGCTTCTTTGGGGACGGGTTCGCGGCCTTTGGCGGCAGCGGAGAGCGCCATGAGGGGGAGGAGGAGGAAAGCGTAGAGGAAGTGCATGGTGGTGGTTGAGATTGCAGGGTTGAGTTCGTGGTGTGGTGTTGAGTGATGGGGAGTTGGGGTTGCTTAAGTAGTGCCTGGCGATCTGGGAGCACATAGTGATAATACCCAGGCATAGAATTCACTTGTGGTTCAGTCATATCTTTCCGTTATGGCTGGTTCGTACCATAATGTGTGCCTCTAGTACCGCTGTGAGTGGTTGCGCTGTTCGTATGAACTGCCCGTACTTCCTTGAAAGTTAGGTGATTCTCTTGCACATAGGGATATTTAATCGACATAAATTGCTCTAGTTTCTGCGTGTCATAGTAACGTGAAGGGAACCTTGCTTAGTAGCAAGAACACCTGGTTGCATTCAATGAATTGATAAACATTCACTAACCGAGACAGGGCTGTACTTTTCCAGGTGTAGCTCAACTTTCCATTTGTTTTGATAGTCTGGTTTCCATTGTAATTCAATACCGATTTGCACACTCTGTGGCCACATGGAGAACAGAATTAACCTATTCATTCCTAAGTTTGAGGACCCTTAGCAACCACGGAAAATATTGATTACCTGTGTTATCTTTTGTTGGACTGATACCGGCTGAAAATTATCGTACGAATTAAGTCTTTTATTTTCTTTCAGAAGAAGGACGTTTCTATGCTGAAGTCATAATACGAGGTGTTGGCTAGATATCTCAATTTGTTGGAGATAGCAAACATCGTGCCTAGATGCAACAATCTGTTTGTACATAAAATGGAAGCTGATAGAAGAAACCAACAACTCTACTGTACCATAAAGATTAGGGTAAATGGTAGTGCAGGAAGGATGAGCCTAATTTGCGGCTTGCTTTATTTGTGATGTTCCTCTTGATCTGCGTAGGCAAAAAGCGATCCATGATAGCCCGTCTTAACAAAAGAATGAATTGGCGCACTGGATCGAGACTATTGAAGACCATAAGCGTTCTTTTGGTTGATTAATGAAATTTCTCCTTAGTGTGTGGTAGCCCTGCCTGCGACATAACTTGAACGATGAAAAGGAGCTAGGATGGCATATAAATTGGCTAGTCAAAGTATAGACGCTACAGAGAAAAGTCAAATGGAAAATTAAGCAATGAATAGCCGAAAAAATGTTCTTGTTTCGCTCAGCAACCAATGCTGATATGTTCCGACAAGTAGATGGGATGAAGTCAGAGGTCCGTTGAGCTACGATTGGTGGTGTTAGTTCGGCACTAACACTCGCGATAAGATAAGATAAGCAGACTTGGGAGGCGAAAGGTGTCAGGTTTGATGGTCACTGAGTCTCTGGTGCGAGTAGATGTTAGAATTGGATTGGTTGATTGCTCTGTCTATCATCTGCCTTCTGGCTGCTATTGATATGCTTCGTGAGGTTCTTTGATCGCTCTCGTGCCCAACGATTGCCCTTTTGTTGAGCTGGCGCGTTGCCGATAGCTCCCCCTGTCAAAGGGATGCGCCGCAGGAGTTGGTGCGTTGCCAAGATCCCGAATCTGCTGGTTGGCTCGCTTAGCTAGTGGCGCACGTGCGCGCGCGTGCCAGATCGATCGCCATCGCCATCTCAATCGCCATCTGAATCAACCCATATGCTGGCTCGTAGGCAACTATAGTAAAAGAATAATTCTTCTCTAAATAATTGGTAAGATTGCAATAATAAATAGTTATATAGGAACTTATAAGGATATAATATAAGAAAAGAGGGAGGTAGTATTATAATTGATAATAATTGCAATAGAATATAAACTACAAAGCGGGGGTCTCGACTGTTGCATAACTAAGTT
Organism: Ophiosphaerella korrae; assembly: GCA_028456385.1. NCBI lineage: Eukaryota > Fungi > Ascomycota > Dothideomycetes > Pleosporales > Phaeosphaeriaceae > Ophiosphaerella > Ophiosphaerella korrae. The sequence continues at coordinate 187,869 of JALNQF010000048.1, read as the reverse complement.
ACGTGGTCTCGCTAGTCACGTGGTCTCGCTAGTCTCGCCCTGGCGATACTAGCGAGACACAGCAAGACAGGATAAAGGCCCACATCCCACATATATAGATGCCTAGGACGGGGAGCCCCTCTCGGTGTGTTCACCTTGTCTTAGCAACTACACCCTACTTACTATCCAACACAATACAATCGAGTGTTCTTTTCAGATTGAGACCCAATACTGTCTTAACCCTCAAGTGCGCCCTTACGAGCCCCGTAGCCATCCGTGAGAATCAACTATTGCACCCGCCTCAATACCGAAGTGATCCTTCACTTATCGCAGGTCCTAACATTATACTATAACAACTTATAATTTTATGCAACTCGGGTTGCCGATAGGGGAAAAATGTTACAAACGTGAAGATTTGAAGAATATACAATAAGTTCTCGTTAGGCAGAACAGCACTAGACGAAGAAAGTTACTTGGTGTGCGGGATATTGTTGCGCCTGCGTGCCAAGCTTCAGGCGGCTTAGCCGGGTAACCCCACATTTCGTCTCTTGCAATTCCAATTTACATGATCTGGCGTGAATGCACGTGTCTATAGCAGCACTCCTCAGTCCTATCATACGGGTGACCTAGATTCAAGTTATTGGAGGATAGTCGCCGCCATGGGGGAAAACGTCGCAAGCTCCCAAATGTCTGGCCAGAGTTCATTTCGCCTTCAAGTCCAGCGAACGCGGCGGGCACTTGCATGCAACTATTGTCGCGCAAAAAAGGTTCGATGTCTGTCTAATCTTTACAGTTCGAGCCTGTACATGACCTGACTATGATGCGACAGGTAATTTCGAACACGGGGATTCGTGTATGAACTGTATGGACAGAGGGTTGAAATGTTCAGGCCCATTTCGCTCTTCCCAACCCATACACAGCATGCAACCACTAAATCGCGGTACATCTACAACATGTGCATCTTGGGTCGATGGCACGGTCGAGCCCTATGTGTCGCATCACCCCCCGCGCACAACAACGGGCACAACCAAATCCAGAAGTACTGATCTGCAATTCGGGCCTACTGGGCATTTGAATCAGTTTGAAGTGAGTCCCTAGCCAGGCGAGCAATCGGATTCGTCGCCCCACCGCAGCCATGGTCTACGTTAACCTCCCGGCTTTGATTGCAGAGTAGCACGAGCGAGTCGCATAATAATGCATCGGTGCCTATTGCAGCCTCACACCAATCCCATGCGCCATCAGAGCCGAGGGAGGTGGCGCCGGCTCCACGTGCTGCATCGCCATTGCTGGCTGATCCTCAGAGTCTCAGTAGCTTTAACAGCCCGCACACATCACACAGCAACCTTGAGACGAACGATATCATGCAGAAAAGTACCTTATGGCCCACCGCAATGGTGAGTTCTTGAGTCCTACAGCATTGCCGCCATCTACCAGACTCATTGATTGCTGACTGAACGATAGACAAACTACGAGTATTCTGGTACGAATCTTGATTTATTGAAGGACCCTGCCAACTACTGATATCCTTAGGTCCGATGGCTTTTATCTCCATATGCTCCAGTGCAGGTATCAGTTGGGTTCAAAAACGCACGGGTAGCTCAAGCTTTGCTGAAGCTGCTAACGAATTCACGACCACCATAACGCGAGTCCTCAAAATTGGAAAACCTACATCTCTACCACCTATTGCGGAGCCTAATCTAGAAACAGCGTTGGAATTCGCTGACGGTGAGTAGCTAGGCTTCACAAATGTCCATTGGCGGGTCCTATCACCACTAACGTGCCTTTTTGCAGCCTATTTCGACGAAGCCATCGATGGCGGTCTGGCTGTTGTCTATCGCCCGTGGTTTCTGCAGCGATTGCGCGCGTTTCATGCTGGTAGCGTGATGGACAAGGATGTATCATGGTACGCTCTGCGAATGGCCATATTCGCCACCGGATCTCAAATTAAGCTCTCGAGAACGGAAACTTTCCATGAAGCCAACGAAACAGGCTGGCGATATTTCGAGAAAGCTCTACGTGTCTACACCGACATACTCTTCTATCACACGACCATAATAGGAATTCAAGCTCTTGTTGTCATGGTACGTCTCTGTATAACGCGCTGCGATCTTCTGCGTCACTAACACTGCAAGTCTTATTATTGTGCAGCGATCAGTCATCCATGTCTCGAATATACGCTTTGCAGCGACGCAATCCGGCTCTCCGTGTCGCAGGGTCTTCATCGAGAACCGCCGGCCTCACTAAACTTATCTCAAGATGAGATCGTCCAAAGACGCTGCGTCTTCTGGGCAGCGTACTGCTTGGAGAAGCAGATTGTTAACCAATCAGGTCGCCATTCAGTGAGTGGTATCAGTGTACTCGATAACCGACACATGTTTTGACATTTACCTTCGTAGATTATTGATGACAGTGATGTCACTTTGAAATTGCCTTCACACGTCCCGGCTGGCAGTACGCTGAATCTTCAATTCTGCAACAATCTCATCATGATCGCCAATCTTACGTCAATGGTCGCAAAGCAACTCGCTTGCATGCGCACACTACGTCAGGGTCTCGAGTACATTGTGCCTGTCGTTGCCAAGTTTGATCAGAAGCTTGAGGCACTCAGGTTGAGACTCGAGCCTATTGTGTCACGCAAATCTACGGCACACATTTCTCATCCGCCATTCGGCCTCTCTTCAAAGCAGGCTTTATACCTTCGCTACCTCTTCCTCAACGCCGCACTGAGCATTCACACCCCCTTGAGTCACCCCTGGATAAAGGACATCTCAGACAAGGCGCCGAGCCCCCAAGTCCAAGCACAGGTGAACAAATCGTGTCGCATCGTTATTGATACTTGCCGTGCCGCCATTCGAACAGTCAACCACATCCAGTTCGATGTCAACACTCCTGTATCGTATAGCTTCCCCAAGGGCCCGACATCTACTTATTGATACTGACACGATGACAGCGTGGGCTTCTTCGGTCCCATGTATTCACTAATCAACCTCTTCGTCATGATTCTACGCTCTCCGGAGGAGTCTATCGTCCTCTCCGACCTCGCCCTCCTCGATATCGGCACCGGATATTTCGCCTGGATGCGAGTCTGTACCGAGTCCAAGATCTCCCTACCTTTTGCCAAAGTGCTGGCCGATCACGCTCAGAGCTTCTACAACAGCTATCTCAAAAATCAGAATCTGCCGGCCGTAGATACTTCCAAGTCTCCATTACTTTTGCCTCGACCAAACTCAGAACTAATACAACCCGCTAATAATGCTGTAGCGGAGGTAAGTCACGATGGTCAGCTTCAGGGGTCACAGGATTCTTTAACAGAAGGTCTGCCTACTCTGTCAAGCTTGGCAACAGAGCAGCTGGGCCTCCCCAGTATGTCCGGGATTTCGCAAGATTATGATTCATATCACGGTGCCGATCTGGAGTTCTGGCATACTTTCTTGCCCAACATGTATGGCGATGACTGGATGAACTTTGGCGATTTTGAAAAAAATCACTTGCGTCAGGACTAGTTTAAACAAGCCCCGGAGTTCGCTGTACTCTCTTTGCTAATTCATCAATATGGATGCAAAGCGGACGGGTTGGGTGTTCTCGAGAGGTGTTCCATAATATGTACAGCTCCCAGGTCCGGCCCTCAACGTTATCGGACCGAATGGATCGAGGCGTCAGAAGGTTATTCAAGCTGAATCTTATATATTTGGGGGAGTCATGAGAAACGTTGACCAGATTTCTCAAACAGGGACGTGTGATCAAATGTAACGAGTGCTGTTACGGGCCAAATCATTGTGAGGATGAGTAAGACATGTTGTTAGAGTATAGGATGCACTAGTCCAGCTTTGGTAGCCAATTCTACCTGACCCTGGAGTCACCTTCTTTCTACTCAACACGTGTTGTTGAACCCGGATCTAAAGGGCAGGCAACTTGGAGATACACTTACTGATACTACTATGATACCACCCTCGCATTCTCAGCGAGTTCTTCACTTTCGTTCTTCCCTTCAATTAGACCTCCCTACTCTCTCTCTCTCTCTGTGTGTGTGTGTGTGTGTGTGTGTGTTGATATAACTACTCAAAACCCTTCTGGCAGACCTCTCGGACCAATTTCGATGCGCCGCTTTAACTTATCCTCCGACCCCCCTTTACTCAGCCGATGAATGAAGTCCTGGGGGTCAAAGTCGGTGCCGATGGAATTTTCGGCAAAGTACTTTGAATCCATGAAGCGAGTGGCCTCATCGGCGTCGTCAAAGTTGTCCACCTGGGTCTCGATCTGGTTGCCATCCAGGTCGCGGTAGTAGATGGAAGTGGTGGGGCCGTGGTTGACAGACCAGACGGGCGAGATGCCAAGATCCTTGCGTTGTCGATAAGCTTGCAGCAAGTCTGAGATGGAGTCAAAGGTGAAGGCCATATGTTCCATACCGCAGCTATTGGTGCCCCTCGCCGCCGCCGTGGGCACGCCTATGATGGAGATGCGGTGGTGCTCGTCGTCGTACGATAGGAAGGCGAGTGGCTCCTTTTCGTGCACCACTTTCGCCCCCAGGAAGTTGCGGTAGAAGTCCACCATGGTGCGGAACTGGTTCGTGCGCAGCACCACATGTGCTAGTTTGCTCGGTGAGAGGACTTTGTGAGGCTCGCCATTGGTGTTGTCATTAGCGCCTGTTAAGTGCAAGAGATTCGTTAGCACCGTCGGGTGGCTTAATCCATGGTCAGACGAGCTGCTGCCTCCCTCGATTCGTCGAACATGCTTCAAACACTAGATCATCATGCACAGCGACTCCTATGTGGTGCTTGTGATGGCACAAACACCTCTCGTGACTTTGAAATCTAAAAGGCCGCCAGCACAGCGGGTTCGTCAGGACCAGATGGAGAAAGTATTGGTGGTTTTTTACGCATTGATATTCTCTAGATCTAAGCACAATAATCTCGAGTAGAGCTGATTAAGCGATTTTGTACGTCATCAATCCCTGTTTTACCATCATGCTCTGTCATTGTCTTGATTGACCAGTCCTCTGGCACGTAGTCACCCGGGACATTGGGGTTGACAAACGATTTGCCATGCTTGACATGCGCCATCACTGCATCGTGGTTATCGTAGCCATAACGCTCTGCATCGCTCGAGCACAGCCAATCTAGCTGTGGAATCCTCAAAAATTTCGGCTGTCGCTTGACTCTTTCCCAATTGGTTTGATGCCATCTATGGCGAACCTCTCATTCCATTCGCTGCGTCGTACTTGTTCGATCGTATCTGTACGGAAAGGAGTCAGCCACGTCGATGCTTTGCGTTCAGTGTAGACAAGAAGTATACCTCAGGATGTTGAATGCTCTTAAAGCGGCTAGTATGTCAGCTTTTCCGGCTCGATCTATTAGTGCCCCAAGAGTTCCGCCGTCTCCAATGCCCATTCCGCCTCCCGAGCCCGACGTTAGAAGGTGTGGATGCGATGCATCTCCAACCAACGCCATTCTACCCTTGTCGGATACCCATTTCCTGATAGGATCGCGCCACAGTAACTTGAAGTCGCAAAGCACGTCCTCAGGGGTCTGCTTGATCGCAGCTTCCAAGATTGGATCGCAATCTTGTACAAGCTCAAGCATATCGCTGATCTTCCCAAGGTAAGTCCATGATTCCTCCATGGTGTATGCATCTTTATGGGTGAGGTATGCAGATATGAAGCCTAGTTTGGCATTGACGATGATGATGGTGTGCAGATTCAAACCGATCCAAATGATTAGTTTGTCATACTTGCAATAAGCTAGATCGTGGGTCAACGGGTCTTTCTCAAAATGCTTGCGAGGGAAGTAGGCACGGTAGACCGCGTAGCCACTGCGCTGAGCTAGCTCAGTGTCGCCAGTCACGTATTTGCGAGCCCGACCATACACTCCGTCTGTGCCAACGACGAAGTTTACGGTTAGCTTCTCTCCACTGAGGTATATTCTAGCCTTGTTACCTTCTTCCCAATAGTCAGTGATGCGAGTGCCGAAGGTGAACTTGACGCCAATTTTGACAGCATAATTGTAGGTTAAGTGTTGCGACCGAGCACGGCTAGTGTATAGACTCCAGTGGTCGTCGTATTTGGTTTTCCAGTCTTGCCTTAGGAGCAGCTCTCCGCTGTCGCTCATGATTTCAACCACAGCTGGTGTTGCCGATTCTGATGCCATCTGTTCAACAACATCGCTTCATTTCTCCATAACTACACTGGCATTTGCGGTCAGCGCAATGGTATCGCCTAGTGAGAGCATCTATCAGCCAGGTCGCCTGAGTGATACTGATACAGTGCAACTGACCCAGCTTGGGTAGATCGAGTTCTCTCTCGACTAGGTGGGCATTGCATCCTTTTCGTTTCAGTTCAATAGCACATGAGAGGCCCGCATAGCCTGCTCCAATGGCAATGACGTCTATTTCGCCCTCGTCCGTTTTATTTCCAACTATTCTCGGATCACCCATGTTGTCTCAGAGATAATTATACTTCGGACACTCAAAGCAGTAGTATCCCTTTTTGTTGATCTGAAAGAATTGTTGTGGTTTAGATTGACTCGGGTGTCAATCGCGACAGTCAATTTTGTAACTGTAGTATGGCTGGTGCGAAATGGATGCTCTGCCGGCAAGCAACGTGCGCGGAACCGCAGGGTGAGATTGAGGTGCAAATATACTGCACAAGTGTTGCTTGATCCGTCGCTCTTCCAATTCCCAGTCCGTAACAAGGTGAACTCCAATTCCAGCGCTATAGCAAGCATCGATGCAACTACTAAGTGATAATTAATGAGAATGAGGTCCACCGCCTTTGTGCAAAATAACATGCCTTCGCCAGGTCCCAACAGCCGAAAAGTCAATGACGCAACCTGTGCGTGTAGAACAGGTACGTTCCCACCGCCGTCAAGCCAGTCAGGCACAAACCCACGCGTTTCATCATCCTGGCCATATATATGAAATAGTCGTCCGTCTGGTTGGGAGCCTCCACAGGCTTCCTGACAATGGCCTGCACCCGTGCAATGGCTTCTTTATAGGATAGGACTGGAGACACCTTTCGCGCGCCGGTGTTCGACGTCCGCACTTGTCCAAAATGTTCAGGTGGGCATATTGCGCTACGTAGACTCGAACCTGTTGAAAACCGCGAGAGGAAGTTAGCCGTCTTTTCAAGGATAGCCGATTTAAATGGGGGAGCGGGGGAAAGGTGTGATTTGGGATTTCTTTTACATTGCAAGCTTGTGGGAGTTGGTATCGCGCCAAGAGAGAATGATTCGCTGATAGTCCATCTCTGGAAGTACTCTGCGTTCAATTTACTGAATGGTGCAAGCAGGGTCAGGCAGGCGGGTTTTACGGTGAGATGATGCAAAGTGTCAATGACATGGTCGAGCGTTCGGTAGACCGTAATGAGAAGCACACCTGCCTGTGCGGCCTCGTCGAGAGACTTTTCCAAATCGACTGCTTTCGCTTTGGAGCTGGAAATTTCGGTGATATCGAGTAGGGCCGCACTAGGAGCGAATTTCTCTAGGCTCAATAGAACGTTTTCCTTCCGAGAACTGGACCTTTCAGGTATGATTTTTCCAAAACTGCTTTCAAATTTAGTAACCTCGTCTGCGCGGATGAAAACTGCGTTGGTGGATTCAGGCGTCAGACCGACAGAATCAAAGCTCTGTTGAATCTGCCTCGCGACCTCGTCAAAGGATTTCAAGCCTTCATCTACAACGACGAAGTTGTAGCCTCGTTTCGTGGCGATGAATCGGGAGTAAGGCTGCTCTAAGATGCTTTTGTAACGTCCCTGATCATCAGCTGCAACTTTGGTATTAGCGCGGCAAAGCACCAAAATCAAAGGCTCTCTGTATGAGTCGCGTACCATATATCGTCAACAAGTTAACTTTGTCGGAAGGAAACCTTTTCAGATCCAAATCCTCTACGACGTGTATAGCGGCAGGATCCAAGAACTTAGGCATCTCTCGCTTGAGAGCGCTCCAGAAGGACGACGTTGACCGCGTCGGAGCACTGCTCGCCAGGACGACGGTGTTGCCAATGGCGATGTTCGCAATTAGTGCACCAAAGGCGAATCGGATGACATTAGCACAGTCAATCACAAGTACCGACACGCCAGCTGGCAAAATCTGCTGTGCCAATCCATGACTTGAACCCTGTTGTAGTTCGAGGGGGAAACTGCTTTTATTGACCTGGACATAGGAGCGAGCAATGTCTTCGAGCACGAGCGCGAGTTCTTGTTCATGGCGCATCTGAAGAGACCTTTCTTCTGTGTCACACGATCAGCTGTGTTTCTCATGATGGTGGCCGTGGCTCGTGTCGATGGCAATGACTTCAAGACTCACTTTCGCTCAAGCACTGAACCAATGTCTGCCCATGCAGGATCAGCAGTTGGGAAAGGCCATACAATTGCCGCTGCCTCCAACTGTGGCTGGAAGATGTTGTGTGAAGGGTATACGCTACGTAAGCGCTCTGAATGGCTGTTGACATCGCAAGCTTGTTGTCCTATCTTCGAGACTGTCGTCGTTGTTGCTACGTGTGGACCTTCACACGTTGTCATGTGCACCATTAACCCTATGCTACTGCCAATGAAGGTTGAATTCTTTGTGCCTCACTGAAGCCAAATCTTTTAAGCCACGCGCTACACGTGATCTCGGAGACAACGGAGGGTTCGGAAATGGGCATTTTCTAGCAAGGCGATTTCACGGAGTTAGCGCTAAGGAGCGCCGAAGGAAGGGTAAACCCCCTGCTCCACGCATTTGCACTCGCGTCCGGACCGAACTAATGGGGACAAGAAAGCGATCGATCGCCGAATTTCAGGGCCAGCCAGAGACTTAGGCCCTGTTTGGTGCGCCCGGATGAGACGGTCATCGGAGCTCCGTTTTGCCAAGCTCTATCTCTCGGCAATGGGATGAGATGGCTGTTTGGTAACTTCGCTGGTGATGAGAGCATAATCGTAGGTTCGATCAAGCTAGTAACGCCACCTAATTTTACACCCCTACAAGTGCCAAAGAGACCCTTGCATTGCCTTTTTGAGCGCCCGAACGACGTTTGAGAGCCAGCGCTGCTCTCGAGCTGTTTCTGCTGTGATCATCTCATCGTCGCCATCACGTGATGTCTCCGGAGGTGCCTGCAGTCGCCGCTACTGCCAGTATATTGGCCGCAGTGGCAGCCGTCCATGCCGTTATTGTCCAACTTCGAGATGAGCCAACTGGTATACGAGCGTACGAATCGCGAGAGAGTCGAGGGCAGCAGTAGCTCGAGGATTGTAGAGGCGACCTACAGCAAATTTACAGTAAGACTCGCCTTCGATTGCCTATCTTTGAAGAGCTCGTTAACTGGCTGCGATTAAGTAAGCTCGTGAGCGGTGAGAGCCATATAATCGCTAAAAAAACGCTTATATACTACTATATTTGCGCACAAGGAGCTAGTTAGCGAAATACGCAGTACTATTACGGGCACTCGTTAGAGACTATATTGTAGTTAGTACACTCTAGGTACTTATAACTACTAGTAACTTACTAATAAACTAAAGTTACTTCTATAAAGTTCTACGAGCTCTACTCTATCTCTATAAAGAGGTAGTTTACCTACCTAAACTTAAAGTGCTAGTCTCTATACTTAAAAACCCTAAATAGTATCCTTTTTTTTAAGATTATATTAGTGCGCTAGATAGGACTTAATTTTGTATATACGTACTAGCAAGTAAGTAAAGGTACTACTGCAATCGCTATAGTAAGCTAAGTTAAAACGTACTTATAGTAGTTAATTTTAAGATAGACTTTACATAACGTTGTAGAGAGAACCTTTAGTATTTTTAAGTAATACTAGCGTATATTTAATCGCCTACACAAGTTTAATATATAAACTTAAACGTAGTTAATATATACCTAGTACGCGCTCTACAACTTTATTAACTAGTATTAAAAAGACGCTATAAATACTAATTTTAACGCCTTAGGAATATATACTAATAAGAAGCTTAAGATAGCGTAAGAGGATAATAAAAACAAGTAGAATTTAAGAGTAGTTAAGCGCAAAATAGATAAGAGGCGTAAGGCTATTATAGAGGAGATATAAGAGTTATATTATAAAGCTAAGAAGTAGGTAGTACTATAGAGTAGTAATTTAGAGTAGTAATTTAGAGTAGAATTAAGATAAAAATATTAATAAACTTTAGTAACTTAAACTTAATACTACGCTAAAATCTTGCAATACTTAGCATTTTTATATAAGTAAAGAGTAAGAGCTCTAGGTAGTAGCGTTAGTACTATACTAGCGTATTTATATATAATAAACTACGTAAATATAGCTCTTAGAGATAGGCGTTATTAGGTATAAATATAGTTACCTATATAATTTAGTAGTAATATATATTTTAGATAGACTATCTAGCTATTTATAGGTCTATATAAGCTATTAGGTACCTAACTACTTATTTAAGCTTCTATCTTAGTTTCTTAATACTAAAGCTTTATCTCTACTCTACTCTATTACCTCTATATACTTATTAAAATAGCGCCTATTATACTCTTTATTCTTTAATAAACTACTATTATCTTCTAATACTTTCTTTACCTAAATTTTATAATAACTTAGTAGAAAAGATGTAATAGGTATTACTAGGGTTAACTTCCTAATACCTAATTAGGGTATTAGTAGATTAAGAAGTAATAACAAAAGCTTATATTATAATCTATAATAGGCTATAAATAATAGAAGATGTTTTGTAACTATCTTAGTATTATTACTCGTAGTTATTAATTAAATTACTAATACTATCCTAATAATAGGTATTACTACTAACTATATACTTATATTAATCTATTAGTACAATACTATAGATTACTACTAATCTATTTATACGTAACTATAGATCGCTTTAATCTATTTATATATTATTATAGATTACTTTAATCTATTTGTATATAATTATAGATTGCTATTACGTGTTCTAGTTGTAAGTAGTCTCCTAATTAAGGTTGTTACCCCGCTCGTCCTATACTTCGTTAGTATCTAAGTTAAGACTAATTAGTTCTATCTTGATTTCTCTTGTTACACCTATAACACTATCCTCTCCTCTAAGTAGGTTCTAGTTTATCTATTCTAGGGCTAGAGTTATTAATCTAGTTTCTTTATTAATATAAAGTTCTTTATTTTCTATCTCTATACCTACTAAATATACCCTTTATAATCTTTAATTAGTAGATCGTATATTACATTATAGTATTACTATATTTCTTTATTCTTATTATAAAGCTTTAAACCTTCCTATAGAGTATATTTCTTTAAAATATAGTAAGGCTTATAAAGTATATATTTGTGCTAATACTTATACGTCTTGTAATTTTTTTAGTATTTCTCTTGTAGAGTGTAGGTTTATAATACTTATCTACGTATCTATACTTATTTATAATAGAGAGAGCTATTAACTACGCTTAAGATAAACTATCTAAATAGATTACTAAGGCTAAAAAAGAACGTAATTAGATTCTAAGTATATAGGTAAAAAATTACACTTATTTACTTTGTCTTTATAAGATAAAAGCCTTAAATAATAAGAAGTTTATTACGTAAGCTACTCTTATAGAATCTAAGCTTAATTTTAAAGCTATAGTAGAAGCTACTCTTATTATATTAAGTATTCCTATTGCCTCTCTATCTAGTAGTAGTAATGTTAATTTTCTTAGTTTACTATAAGGTAGTCTAGAGGGTTTTAACTTTAGTAGTCCTCTAGTTTCTTAGAGTAATTAAGGTTGTCTTCTAGTTCTTATGTATTTTCCTATAGTTTTCCTTTCTCGTCTATACCTATCTATTTTACTAGGTAGTAGTTTCTTCTATTATAGAACTAGTATACTAAGATTTCTTTAACTTCCTATTCTTCTTATTCTCTATACGTGTCTACTTTATATACTAGTAGTTCTATATTTTATAGTACTTTCTCTAGTAGTACTACGTAGAAGGTTAGATATATCTTTATTTTACTAGGTAGCTTTAGTTTAAATATAACTAGTGTAACCTCTTTCTTAACTTTATATAGTCTTATCTTAACGTAGTCTAGTTTTAAACTTAGCTTTTTACTTTTAATATTCTTCTATACTAACTATACTTTTTCTCTTTCTTTAAATTAGAGTTCTTTTTTATATTTCTTATTATAGTACTTTACTATATAATTATATAGGAATTCTACGTCCTATCTTAGTTAATTATATATTTCTTTTATTCTATTTGTAAAGTTTTCTCCTCTTAGAGACTAAGATATCTCTAATCTTAGTATTCTATATACGCTAGGATTAAATCTATAGTTTATAAAAAAGAGTAATACTCTTATTACTACGTTCTTTACACTATTATATACTAGCTATACTATAGGTAGTAACTATACCTAATTATTCTAGTTATAGTTAAGGTAGTATCTTAAGTACTATTCTACTATTTAATTTATTTGTTCTAATTATCTATCTATTTATAAGTAGTATACTATTAATATTATATATTTAATTCCTAATTGTACTATTATTATTCTCTATAATTTTAATATAAATCTTATATCTCTATCTATTATAATCTTGTCTAGTAGTCTATATTAACTAATTATAGTTCCTAGAACCTAGTATATAGTAACTTCTATCCTACTCTTTTCTTTATATAGTCTAAAGTATAAGTACTTTATAAGTTTATCTACTATTATTAGAATTCTATTATACTTAACTCCTAATATTAGGTCTTTTAACTTAGGTAACTTTATAATAAAGTTTATTGTAATAACTCTTTATAGTTATTTTAGTACTTTTACTAGTTATAATATTCTATATAGTGCGTATCTATTATACTTATTTCTTTAGTATTCTATATAGTCTTGTAGTACTTCTATTACTAGTTATCTTACTCTTAGGATATAGTAGTCTTATAGTAGTTTATCTAATATTTTATTAATACCTTAGTAACTATATACTAGTAATTTATAGAATTATCGTATAAACTCTCTCTAAATCTTTCTTAGAATGTATATTCTTCTATAGGCTTATACTAGTCCTTCTTAGATTTCTAGCTTCTTTATTTCTTTAGATATTTCTTGCGTTATTTTCTAAATCTATTTGTCTAGCTTACTACTTATTCTTTTAAGTGTTACAGCTATTTTAGGTATATTTAAGACTAAATATCTTTCTTTATTCTTAATTAGAACTATACTAGTAGTACTTACTTCTTTTTATAAGTCTAGTCTTCTACTAAAAGCGTCTATAAATTAGTTATCCTTTTCTTTTATATATATAATTTCTATATTAAATATTAATAGGAATTCCTACTATCTTATATATTATTATAATAGTTCTTTATTTAGTATAAATCTTATAAGATTCTTATAATCTATATAGACTTTTATTTTATACTTTACTCTTTATAAGTATACTCTCTATTACTTAAATACTTTATAGATTACTAGTATCTCTTTGTTATAGATTAAGTAGTTAAGTTCTACTATTTTTATCTTCTTAGAGAAATATTTAACTAAGTATTCTTTTTTAGTCTTTAGGTCTTCTTGTATTAGTACTATTCTATAGACTAAGTTTAATACGTCTATTTTTACTATTACTAGTAGATCTAGGTTATATATTCTAATAACTAGGTTTTCTATAAACTTCTTCTTAATCTTATTAAATACTTTCTTATATTCCTCTATCTACTTAAATAGTATATCTTTCTTTATAAGTCTTATTATTAGTTTTATATCTTTAGACTATCTTATTATTAACTTCTTATAAAAGTTTACTAGTTTATAGAACTATTATACTTCTTTTAGGTTTCTTAGTGTTAGCTATTCGTTAATCAATCTAATTTTTTCTAGGTTAATCTTGATTTTTCCTAGTTTAATAATAAATCTAAGGAAATCTATTTCTTTTATATAGAACTTGTATTTTCTTATTTTAAGAAATAATTTATTTTCTACTAGCTTTTCTAGTACTTTATATATATATTATATGTATTCTTCTTCTATTTCTAAAAATATAAGGATATTATCTAGGTATATAAATGTAAATACGTCTAAGTACTCTCTTAGTACTATATTAATTCTTTCTTAGAATATAGCTAGTACATTTATTAGGCAAAATAGTATAACTAAGTATTTATATAATCTTTATTATGTTCTAAATACTATTTTCTATTTATTACTTTTTTTAATTCTAATCTAATAATAGGTATTCTAAATATCTAGCTTTATAAAGATTTTTACTTTTTTTAGTTTATCTTATATTTTATTAATCTATAGTAAGGGGTATTAGTTTTTACTTATAACTACGTTAGTTTTTCTAAAGTTTATATAGAGTCTTTTTTCTTATATTCTTTTTTTATCTATAAAGATAAGTCTATATACTACTAAAGATTTAGATTCTCTTATCTATCTTTTTTTTATTATATTCTATATAAATATTTGTTTAATTTTTAATTCTTCTTTAGTTTTTTAGTAAACTAGGCTCTATCCTACGTTTTTACCTTCTTCTATTTCTATTACTAAGTCTTATAGCTAATATTCTAGAAGGTAATCTTTAGGTTCTATAAGCTATTCTTCTTATTTCTTATATTCTTCTAGGAATTCTCTTTTATAAGTACTTATGTTAGCTTTTAGCTTTTCTATTTTATAGTAGTTAATTCTTCCTATTCTTTAATTAATATGTAGATTAGTTATCTATAACTATAGTATTTCTAGTATAATTTCTTGTTTATTATTAATTGTTGTTATATCTATAACTATATTGTTAATCTTTATCTCTTCTAGTTTAAGCGTAGAGAGAACTATTTTAAATCTAATAAGTTCTTAGAATAGTTTTCTCTTAATTATACTTAGTTATTAAGAGTATTTCTTTATTATATACTTTATTCTTTGTATTTCTATAAACTTCTTTAATATAAAGTTTCTTGTAGCTCTACTATTAATTATTAATTATACTTTCTTTCTTTAGTATATACTTATCTTTATAATGTGTAGGCCTCTTATACTTACTAGCTTTTCTAGTTTAAGTATTTTTATAAATTATCTATCTTTCTAAGGCTATAGCCTTACTTTAAGTTTATATTCTTTATATTTTAGATATTTATTATACTTATATTTATACTATAGTCCTCTTTAGACGTATTTCTTAGATAGTTTTAGGCTAGGTCTTACTACTACGTAACCTTCTTCTATTATTATTTCTTATCTTTAGATATCTTCTACTAGAATTACTCTTATATAATTATAGCCTTTTCTTCTTAAGGGCTATACGTTATTATTTACTTTAGTATTTCTATATATAATATAATTCTTATCTAGGTATAATATCTATAATACTTTAAAGTATACTAGATATTTTAGATTAATTATCTTGTTATCTCCTTTCTAGTATTTATCTTTCCTAGGTATATTTATTATTAAGATATAGTATACTACTAGTATTCTTAGTATATAGGCTTTGTTAATCTATTACGTCTTTTTTATAAGGTACTACTATTCTCTTTATATAAGTATTCTTCTTACTATAACTATATATTATTTTATCTATTCTTAAAATAGTATAAACTTTATTTCTTTAGGATTATATTCTTTTTAGTCTTTATATACTTTCTCTATACTTATAACTAGTAAGTATTTTTAAATAAACTTCTATTCTTTATTTTATTCTTCTATATCTATTATTATATAGCTATTATAGCTATATATATCTAGCTAGGTATACTCTATACTTCTTATACTAACTTATCTCTTACTTTCTTATAGTTCTTTAGAAGAAGCTATAGTAGTCTCTTTATCTAGTACTAGTCCTTTAGCCTAGATTAATAGTATCTAGAGTTCTTCTCTTTCTAAGTCTTCTATTAGTAGGTTTATTATATATACTATCTCTTCTAGCTACACTATTATTTTTTCTTTTATAGCTACTACTCTATTTCTCTATTATAAAAAGTATTTTACTCCTTACTTACTAGAAAAATATATATAGTAGTTATCTTTGTAATAAAAGGTCTAATAAAGTATTACGTATTATAATTCTTTACTCTTAGCTACTTTCTTTTAAGGTTTAGCCTATACTTATAGTACTTCTTTCTTCTTTTTAGTTATTTTTAACTAAGTTTCTTTCTTTAGGTCTTTACTTCTATAGTCTTTTATAAAGTATCTTAGTTTCCTATATTTATAGTATACTATATTATTTTTCTATTATAGCTATAATAACAAAAAACTAATTCGAGCTAGTTAGCTCTACTATAGATAACGAAAGCACGTATAACCTATAGGGTAACGAACTTAACTAGGAGACTAACTACAATAGAGATATATAATAGATTCGCGATTCGCGATCTTAGTAAACATAAAGTATAAAGCTAAGCACGTAATAGATTTACAATTCGCGATCTTAGCAAACACGAAGTATAAAGCTAGCTACAAGATATAAGTATATAGTTAGTAATAATGCGTATTATTAGGATAGTATTAGTAATTTAATCCTTTAACTATAGAACGCTAATACAAGATAGTTGTAAAACATCTTCTATTGTTTATAGTTATTATAGATTACTATATAAGCTTTTGTTATTAACTTATAATCTACTAATACCTTATTTAGGTATTAGGAAGTTAACCCTAGTAACACCTATTACACCTTACTAATTTAGTTATTACGAGAAGCGAAGCGTAAGTAGCGTATAGTCTAGCTAACATAATAGTAGAAAGTTTAACTAGTAAAGTACCTAGGAGTAGTTATAAGTTAGAAAGTACTATATAGGAAACAATTAAGGAACGTATTAATAAACTAATAGATAAGAAAGAAAATATAAAAATAGTAATTAATACTTTAGAAACGTAGAACAAAGAACTATAAGACTACTCTAAATAAAATAAAGTATAAATTAAAGCTATTATAAAAAAACAAAACTAGATAAAACTAATTACCTAATAACTAGAAATAAGTACGATAAAGAAACTACTAAAGATACCTATCCTTAAGAAGTTTAATAGAATAAGAGAAAAACTAAGACCCTTTATAGTATTAGTATAACTCTAGATAGATATATAAGTACTACACTTTAATATAGAAGAAAAGAAGGTAATATATATTAGATTATACCTTAAAGAAGATATAATAAGATAGTACAAACCTTATTAGATAGATTATATAACATATACTCTAATAATATAGAAAGATAAAACTAGAGCTATCTTTAGAAGTTATAAGTACTTTACTAAACAAATAAGAGTAGTATTTAGGGATATAGATATTACCTAACAAGCTAAAGAGAAACTTAAAAGACTTACATAGAGTAAGAGTATTCTAGAATATATATTATAGTTTAAATAACTAGCCTAAAATATAGAATAGAATAAAGCATCTTTAATATTACAATTTAAACAAAGATTAAATACAAAAATTCAATACAAAATAATCTATATAGAAAAGCTAAGGATATTAGAAGCCCTAAAGTAATAGGTAATATAAATTAACGACAATCTTAGAGAATAGAAAAAGAACAAGTATAGAAACTAATAGCAAAACTAAGATAGTAGAAATCCTATAATCTTTAATACTAACAAGAATAGAAAAAAGAAGAAGAATAAAGACTTTACGTACTTTAATTATAGTAAGAAAGGCTACTACGTAAAAGATTACTAATTATAAAAGAAGAAGGATATAGTATATTATAAATATAAGAAACTAGGATACTTTAAAAAAGACTATAGAAGTAAGGACCTAAAGAAAGAAATATAGTTAAAGATAACTAAGAAAAAAAAAGAAGTACTATAAGTATAAGCTAAACCTTAAGAAAAGGTAGCTAGAAGTAAAGAATTATAGTATATAATACTCTATTAGACTTTTTATTACAAAGACAACTACTATATATATCTTTCTAGTAAGTAAAGAGTAGAATATTTCTTATAATAGAGAAATAAAGTAGTAGTAATAAAAGAAAGAATAAAAGCGTAGCTAGAAGAGATAGTATATATAATAGACTTACTAATAGAAGATTTAGAAGGAGAAAAACCCTAGACACTATTAATCTAGGCTAAAAGACTAGTACTAGATAAAAAGACTACTATAGCTTCTTCTAAAGGACTATAAGAAAGTAAGAGATAAGTTAGTATAAGAAGTATAGAGTATACCTAGCTAGATATATATAGCTATAATAGCTATATAATAATAGATATAGAAGAATAAAATAAAGAATAGAAGTTTATTTAGAAATACTTACTAGTTATAAGTATAGAAGAAGCGTATAAAGACTAGAAAGAATATAATCTTAAAAAAATAAAGTTTATACTATTTTAAGAATAGATAAAATAGTATATAGTTATAGTAGGAAGAATACTTATATAAAGAGAGTAGTAGTACTTTATAAGAAAAACGCGATAGATTAATAAAGCCTATATACTAAGAGTATTAGTAGTATATTATATCCTAATAATAGAAACACCTAGAAAAGATAAGTACTAGGAAGGGGATAACAAAATAATAAACCTAAAATATCTAGTATACTTTAAAGTATTATAGATATTATACCTAGATAGAAGTTATATTATATATAGAAATCTAAAAGTAAATAACAAAGTATAGCCTATAAGAAAAAGAGGCTACAACTATACTAGAGTAATTCTAGTAGAAGATATCTAGGGATAAGAAATAATAATAGAAGAAAGATACTTAATAGTAAGACCTAGACTAAAACTATCTAAGAAATGCGTCTAAAGAAGACTATAGTATAAATGTAAGTATAATAAATATCTAAAATATAAAAAATATAAACTTAAAGTAAGATTATAGCTATAGAAAGATAGATAATTTATAAAGATACCTAAATAAGAATAGTTAAAAGGCGTAAGAGGCCTATATATTATAAAGATAGGTATATACTAAAAAAAGAAAGTATAAGTAATAATTAATAGTAGAGCTATAAGAAACTTTATAGTAAAGAAGTTTATAGAAATATAAAGAATAAAGTATATAACAAAGAAATACTCTTAATAACTAAGTATAATTAAAAGAAAACTATTCTAGAAACTTATTAGGTTTAAAACAGTTCCCTCTATACTAGAACTAAAAGAGATAAAGATTAACAATATAGTTATAGATATAATAACAATTAATAACAAACAAGAAATTATACTAGAAATACTATAGTTATAGATAGTAAACCTATATATTAACTAGAGAATAAGAAAAATTAGCTACTATAAGATAGAAAAACTAAGAGCTAATATAAGCACTTATAAAGGAGAATTCCTTAAAGAATATAAGAAATAGGAATTATAGCTTATAGAACTTAAAGAATACTTACTAGAATATTAGCTATAGGACTTAGTAATAGAAATAGAAGAAGGTAAAAACGTAAGATAAAGCTTAGTATATAAGAAAATAGAAGAGGAATTTAAAATTAAACAAGCATTTATTAAAAACGTAATTAAGAAAAGATAGATATAAGAATCTAAATCCTTAGTAGTATATAGACTTATATTTATAGATAAAAAAAAATAAGTAATAAAAGGCCCTATATAGACTTTAGAAAAACTAACGTAGTTATAAATAAAAACTAATACCCTTTACTATAAATAGATAAAATACAAGCTAGACTATAAAAAGTAAAAATCTTTATAAAACTAGATATCTAAAACGCCTACTACTAAATTAGAATTAAGAAAGGTAATAAATAGAAGATAGTATTTAGAATATAATAGGAACTATATAAATATTTAGTTATACTATTTAGATTAATAAACGCACTAGCTATATTCTAAGAATAAATTAATATAGTACTAAGAGAGTACTTAGACGTATTTATATTTATATACCTAGACAATATCTTTATATTTTTAGAAATAGAGGAAGAACATATATAATATATACATAAGGTACTAGAAAAACTAGTAGAAAGTAAATTATTTCTTAAAATAAGAAAATACGAATTCTATATAAAAGAAATAGACTTTCTTAGATTTATTATAGAACTAGGAAAAATTAAGATTAACTTAGAAAAGATTAAGTTAATTAATAAATAGCTAACCCTAAAGAACCTAAAAAAGGTATAATAATTCTATAGCCTAGCTAACTTTTATAAAAAGTTAATAGTAAGATAGTCTAAAGATATAGAGCTAATTATAAGACTTATAAAGAAAGATATACTATTTAAGTAGATAAAGGAATACAAAGAAGTATTTAACAAGATTAAAAGAAAGTTTATAGAAAATCTAGTTATTAGAATATATAACCTAGACCTACTAGTAATAGTAAAAATAGATGTATCTAACTTAGTCTATAGAATAGTACTAATGTAATAGGTCTAATTACTAGGGTCGACTTCTTAGTGCCTAAAGGTGTTAGTAGATTATAAGTTAATATTAGAAGCTTAGGGGTAATCTACAATAACTATAAACAATAGAAGATATTTTGCAACTATCTTGTATTAGCGTTCTATAGTTAAAGGATTAAATTGCTAATACTATCCTAATAATGTATATCCTATTGCCTATATACTTATAGTAATCTATAATCTATTGTACTAAGGATCTATAGATTATAGATTACCTTAATCTATAATCTATTATTACTAAGAACCTATAGATTATAGATTATCTTACGTATCCTAATTGTGTGTAGTTTCCTAATCTAACCTAAGGTTCTCTTTGTTGTATTAGTCTAATCCTTCTATTATTAGGCTAATTAGTTCTATCTATAGTTCTCTTGTTACTACTATAATACTATCTCCTCCTTTAAGTAGGTCCTCGTTTATCTATCCTAGAGCTAAGGTTATTAATCTACTTTCTTTATTAATCTATAGTTCTTTATTACTCTCTATAGTTGTTTCTTCTATATATTGTTACTATCTTCTTACTAATCGTGTGTTACGTAATAGCGTTAAAATATTTCTTTATTCTTGTTACGCTTCTCCTAAATTAAATCCTAAGTCTTTTCCTTATATTATTTCTATAAACAATAGTAGGGCTTATAAAGTATATATTTGTGCTAACATACGTAGTTCTTATAACGTGTCTAGTGTCTCTCTTTCTATATGTATATTTATTATACTTATTCTTGCATCTAGGCTTAATAATAATAGGGAAAGCTATTAACTAGACTTAAGATAAACTATCTAAATAGATTGCTAAGGCTAAAGCTAAGTATAAATAGATCTAGGAGCTTGCGTAGAGTAAACTAGTAGAGAATTAAGCTTATCTCTCTTACTTTTGTAAGATAAAGGCCTTAAATAATAAGAAATTAGCTAAGTAGTTAGTAGCTCTAGAAGCTAAGCTAGACTTAGATAAAGTATTTAATATTACTATAGTAAGTCCTGTGTTAGACGTTCCTATCGCTTCTCTATCTAGTAGTAGTAATGTTAGTTTTCTTAATTCGCTACTAGGCGTTCTAGGGGGTTTTAATTTTAGAACTCCTCTAGTTTCTTAAAGTAGTTAAGGTTTTCTTTTAGTTCCTATATATCCTCCTATAGTTGTCCTTTTTCGTCTATACCTATCTATTTTACTAGGTAGTAATTCCTACTATTGTAGAACTAGTGTGCTAGGATTTCTTTAACTTCCTATTCTTCTTGTTCTCTATACGTATCTATTTTATATACTAGTAGTTCTACGTCTTGTAGTACTTGTTCTAGTAGGCTTATATAGAATGTTAGGTATATTTTTATCTTATCTAGTAGTTTTAATTTAAATATAACTAGTATAACCTTCTTCTTAATCTTGTATAGTCTAATTTTAACGTAATCTAGTTTTAAACTAAGTTGTTTACTCTTAATATTCTTTCTAACTAACTATACTTTTTCTCTCTCTCTAAATTAGGGTCCCTCTTTATATTTCTTGTCGTAGTATTTTATTATTTAGTTATATAGGAATTCTACGTCCTATCTTAATTAATTATATATTTCCTTTATTCTATTTACAAAGTTTTCTCTTCTTAGAGTTTATAATTCTATACTTTTAGGCGTTCTATATACGCTAGGGTCGAATCTATAGTTTATAAAGAAGGGTAATACTCCTATTACTATATTCTTTACGCTATTATATACTAGTTGTGCTATAGGTAGTAGCTATACCTAGTTATTCTACTTGTAGTTAAGATAGTATCTTAAGTATTATTCTACTATCTAATTTACTCGTTCTAATTATCTATCTATTTATAGATAATATGCTGTTAATATTACGTGTTGTATTCCTAATTATACTATTATTATTCTCTATAGTTTTAATATAAATTGTACGTCTCTATCTATAATAATCTTATCTAGAATACTATACTAGCTTATTATAGTTCCTAATACCTAGTATATAGTAACCTCTATTCTACTTTTCTCTTTATATAGTCTAAAGTATATATACTTTATAAGTTTATTTACTATTATAAGTATTCTATTATACTCTACTCTTAATATTAGATCTTTAGACTTAAGTAGCTTCGTAATAAAGTCTATTGTAATAACTCTTTATAGTTGTCTTAGTACTTCTACTAGTTATAGTATTCTATATAGTATATATCTATTATACTTATTTCTCTAGTACTTTGTATAGTCTTGTAGTACTTCTTCTACTAATTGTCTTACCTTTAGGATATAGTAGTCCTATAGTAGTCTATTTAGTATTTTCTTAATACCTTAGTAACTATATACTAGTAGTTTATAGAATTGCTATATAAATTCTTTCTAAATCTTTCTTAGAATATATATTCTTCTATATACTTATGCGAGTCCTTCTTAGATCTCTAATTTTTCTATTTCTTTAGATACTTCTTACGTTGTTTTCTAAATCTATTTATCTAGCTCGCTACTTGTTCTTTTAAGTATAGTAGCTATTTTAGGTATATTTAGGATTAAATATCCTACTTTGTTCTTAACTAGAACTATTCTAGTAGCGCTTACTTTTTCTTATAAGTCTAGTCTTCTACTAAAGGTATCTATAAATTAGTTGTCTTTCCCTTTTATATATATAATTTCTATATTAAATATTAATAGGAATTCCTACTATCTTGTATATTATTATAATAGTTCTTTATTTAGTATAAATCCTATAAGATTCCTATAGTCTATATAGACCTTTGTTTAGTATTTTACTCTTTATAGGTATACTCTCTATTATTTAAATACTTTATAGATTACTAGTATTTCTTTATTATAGATTAGGTAGTTAAGCTCTACTAGCTTTATTTTCTTAGAAAAGTATTTAACTAAGTATTCTTATTTAGTCCTTAGATCTTCTTGTATTAGTGCTATTCTATAGACTAAGTTAGATGTATCTGTTTTTACTATTACTAGTAGGTCTAGGTTGTATATTCTAATAACTAGGTTTTCTATAAACTTTCTTTTAATCTTATTAAATACTTCCTTATATACTTTTATCTATTTAAATAGCGTATCTTTCTTTATAAGTCTCGTAATTAGTTCTATATCTTTAGACTATCTTACTATTAACTTTTTATAAAAGTTAGCTAAGCTATAGAATTATTATACCTCTCTTAGGTTCTTTAGTGTTAGCTATTTATTAATTAACTTAATCTTTTCTAGGTTAATCTTAATTTTTCCTAGTTCTATAATAAATCCTAGGAAATCTATTTCTTTTATATAGAATTTACATTTTCTTATTTTAAGGAATAGTTTATTTTCTACTAGCTTTTCTAGTACCTTGTATATATATTATACGTGTTCCTCCTCTATTTCTAAGAATATAAAGATATCGTCTAGGTATACAAATATAAATATATCTAAGTACTCTCTTAGTACTATATTAATTCTTTCTTAAAACGCGGCTAGTACGTTTATTAATCTAAATAGCATAACTAAATATTTATATAGTCCCTATTATATTCTAAACGCTGTTTTCTATTTATTACCTTTTCTAATTCTAATCTAGTAATAGGCGTTCTAGATATCTAGTTTTATAAAGATTTTTACTTTTCTTAGTCTAGCTTATATCTTATCTATTTATAGTAAGGGGTATTAGTTTTTATTTATAACTACGTTAGTTTTCTTAAAGTCTATATAGAGCCTTTTATTACTTATTCCTTTTTTATCTATAAATATAAGTCTATATACTACTAAGGATTTAGATTCTTATATCTATCTTTTCTTAATTACGTTTTTAATAAATACTTGTTTAATTTTAGATTCTTTTTTTGTCTTTCTATAGACTAGGCTCTATCTAACGTTTTTTCCTTCTTCTATTTCTATCGCTAAGTCCTATAGCTAATATTCTAGAAGGTAGTCTTCTAGCTCTATAAGCTGTAGTTCCTATTTCTTGTATTCTTCTAGGAATTCTCCTTTATAGGTGCTTATATTAGCTTTTAGCTTCTCTATTTTATAGTAGCTAATTCTTCCTATTCTCTAATTAATGTATAGGTTAACTATCTATAACTATAGTATCTCTAATATAATTTCTTGTTTATTATTAATTATTGTTATATCTATAACTATATTGTTAATCTTTATCTCTTCTAACTCTAATATAGAGAGAACTGTTTTAAACTAAATAGGTTCTTAGAATAGTTTTCCTTTAATTATACTTAGTTGTTAAAAGTATTTTTTTATTATATAACGTATTCCTTAGGTTTCTATAAACTTCTTTAATATAAAGTTTTTTATAGCTCTACTATTAATTATTAATTGTACTTTCTTTCCTTAGTATATACTTATTTTTATAATATATAGGCCTCTTATACTTTCTAGTTGTTCTTACTTAGGTATTTTTATAAATTATCTATCCTTTTATAGCTATAACCTTATTTTAAGTTTATATTCTTTGTATTTTAGATATTTATTATATATATATTTATACTATAGTCCTCTTTAGACGCATTTCTTAGATAGTTTTAGGCTAGGTCTTACTACTAGATATCTATCTTCTAGGATTATTTCCTATCCTTAGATATCTTCTACTAGAATTACTCTTATGTAATTATAGCCTTTTCTTCTTATAGGCTATATATTATTATTTATCTTAGGGTTTCTATATATAGTACAATTCTTATCTAGGTATAATATCTATAATGCTTTAAAGTGTGCTAGATGTTCTAGATCTATTATCTTATTATCTCCTTTCTAGTACTTATCTTTTCTAGGTGTCTCTATTATTAGGATATAGTATACTACTAGTACTCTTAGTATATAGGCTTTGTTAATCTATTACGTTTTTCTTGTAAGGTATTACTATTCTTTTTATATAGGTATTCTTCCTACTATAACTATATACTATTTTATCTATTCTTAAAATAGTATAAACTTTATTTCTTTAGGATTACGTTCTTTCTAGTCTTTGTACGCTTCCTCTATACTTATAACTATTAAGTATATCTAAATAAACTTCTATTCTTTGTTTTATTCTTCTATATTTATTATTGTATAGCTATTATAGCTATATACGTCTAGCTAGGTATACTCTATACCTCTTATACTATCTTGTTTCTTACTTTCTTATAGTCTTTTAGAGGAAGCTATAGTAGTCTCTTTATCTAGTACTAGTCCTTTAGCCTAGATTAATAGTACTAAGAGCTTTTCTCTTTCTAAATCTTCTATTAGTAGGTCTATTACGTATACTATCTCTTTTAGCTACGCTTTTGTTCTTTCTTTTATTACTACTACTCTATTTCTCTATTATAGGAAGTATCCTACTCCTTACTTACTAAAAAGATATATATAGTAGTTATTTTTGTAACAAAAGGTCTAATAAAGTATTATATATTGTAATTCTTTACTCCTAGCTACTTTCTCCTAAGGTTTAGCCTATACTTATAGTACTTCTTTCTTCTTTTTAGTTATCTTTAACTATATTTCTTTCTTTAGGTCCTTACTCTTGTAATCTTTTACAAAGTATCCTAGTTTCTTATATTTATAGTATACTATATCCTTCTTCTTTTGTAATTAGTAATCTTTTATATAGTAGCTTTTTCTACTATAATTAAAGTACGTAAAGTCTTTATTCTTTTTTTTCTTTCTATCCTTGTTTGCGTTAAGGATTATAGGGTCTCTAGTATCTTAGTTTCTTAGTTAAGTACTATACTTATTCTTCTTCTATTCTTAAAGATTATTATTAATTTGTATTACCTATTACTTTAGAGCTTCTAATGTCCTAGGCTTTTCTATATAGATTATTTTGTATTAAATTTTTATATTTAATCTTTGTTTAAATTGTAATATTAAGGATACTTTATTCTATTCTATATTCTAGGCTAGTTATTTAAACTATAATATGTATTCTAGAACACTTTTGCTCTATGCGAGCCTCTCGAGTTTCTCTTTAGCTTGTTAGGTAATATCTATATCTCTAAATACTACTCTTATTTGTTTAGTAAAGTATTTATAACTTCTAAAGATAGCTCTAGTCTTGTCTTTCTATATTATTAGTGTATATATTAAATAATCTATCTAGTAGGGTTTGTACTATCTTATTACGTCTTCCTTAAGATGTAATCTAATATATATTACCTTCTTTTCTTCTATATCAAAGTATAGTACTTGTATATCTATCTAGAGTTGTGCTAAAGCTATAAAAGGTCTTAGTTTCTCTCTTATTCTATTAAACTTCTTAAGAATAGGTATTTTAGGCGGTTTCTTTGTCGCGCTTATCTCTAGTTATTAGGTAATTAGTTCTATCTAGTTTTGTCCTTCTATAATAGCTTTAATCTAGGCTTTATTCTACTTTAAGTAGTCTTGTAGTTTCTTATTTTACGTTTCTAAAGCGTTAATTACTATTTTTATATCCTCTTTCTTGTCTATTAGTTTATTAATACGTTCTTTAATTGTTTCCTATATAGTACTATCTAACTTATAACTACTCCTAGGAGCTTTACTAGTTTTAGTTAAACTTTCTACTATTATGTTAGCTAGACTATACGCTACTTACGCTTCGCTTCTCGTAATAACTAAATTAGTAAGGTATAATAGGTCTAATTACTAGGGTCGACTTCTTAGTACCTAAGGGTATTAGTAGATTGTAAGTTAATATTAGAAGCTTAGAGGTAATCTATAATAACTATAAATAATAGAAGATGTTTTACAACTGTCTTGTATTAGCGTTCTATAGTTAAAGGATTAAATTACTAATACTATCCTAATAATATGCATCCTATTGCCTATATACTTATAGTAATCTGTAATCCGTTGTGCTAAGGATCTATAGATTATAGATTACCTTAATCTATAATCTGTTGTTGCTAAGAACCTATAGATTATAGATTATCTTACGTGTCCTAATTGTGTGTGGTTTCCTAATCTAACCTAAGGTTCTCTTCGTTGTATTAGTCTAATCCTTCTATTATTAGGCTAATTAGTTCTATCTATAGTTCTCTTATTACTACCGTAACAACTAACGTAAGAAGACCTAAAGACTAAACAAGAATACTTAGTTAAATACTTCTCTAAGAAAATAAAGCTAGTAGAACTTAACTACTTAATCTATAATAAAGAAATACTAGCAATCTATAAAGTATTTAAGTAATAGAGAGTTTACCTATAAGAAGTAAAATACTAAACAAAGGTCTATATAGACTATAAGAATCTTATAAGATTTATACTAAATAAAGAACTATTATAATAATATATAAGATAGTAGGAATTCCTATTAATATTTAATATAGAAATTATATATATAAAAAGGAAAGATAATTAGTTTATAAATACCTTTAGTAGAAAATTAGACTTATAAAAAGAAGTAAGCGCTACTAGTATAGTTCTAGTTAAGAACAAGGAAAGATACTTAGTCTTAAATACACCTAAAATAGCCGTAATACTTAAAAGAACAAGTAGCGAGCTAGACAAATAGATTTAGAAAATAATACAAGAAGTATCTAAAGAAATAAAGAAGCTAGAAATTTACAAAGGATTTATATAAGCCTATAGAAGAATATATATTCTAGGAAGAATTTAGAGAGAATTTATATAATAATTCTACGAGATACTAGTATATAGATACTAGAGAATTAAGAAAACGCTAAATAGATTATTAAGAGACTACTATATCCTAAGAGTAAGATAACTAGTAAAAAAAGTACTACAAGACTATATAAAATATTATAGAAACAAGTATAATAAATACGCACTATATAGAATACTACAACTAGTTAAAGTACTAAAGCGACCCTAGAGAACAATAATAATAGACTTTATTACGAAGTTACCTAAGTTAAAAGACCTAATATTAGGAGTTAAGTATAATAGAATTATAATAATAGTAGATAAACTTATAAAGTATTTATACTTTAGACTATATAAAGAAAAGAGTAAGATAGAAGTTACTATATACTAGGTTCTAGGAACTATAATTAGTTAATATAGACTACTAAACAAAATAATTATAGATAGAGACGTAAGGTTTATATTAAAACTATAGGGAACAATAATAGCGCAACTAGGAATATAATACGTAATATTAATAGTATATTATCTATAAATAGATAGATAATTAGAATAAATAAATTAGATAGTAGAATAATACTTAAGATACTACCTTAACTATAACTAGAACAACTAGGTATAGTTACTACCTATAGCACAACTAGTATACAATAGCGTAAAGAATATAGTAATAAGAGTATTACTCTTCTTTATAAACTATAGATTTAACCTTAACGCGTATAGAATACTAAGAAATATAAAGTCTTAGACTTTATAAGGAAAAAACTTTATAAATAGAATTGTTATAATAGTTATAAGAGAACTATAGATAGAACTAATTAGTTTAATAATAGAAGAATTAGACTAGTATAACGAAGAGAACCCTAGACTAGATTAGGAGACTATACATAATTAGGACACGTAAGACGATCTATAATCTATAGGTTCTTAGCAATAGTAGATTATAGATTAGAGTAATCCGCGATCTGTTAGTCTTAGTAGTAATAGATTAATAGATTACTACGAGTATATAGTTAGTAGTAATGCGCATTATTAGGATAGTATTAGTAATCTAATCCTTTAACTATAGAACGCTAATATAAGATAGTTGTAAAATATCTTCTATTATTTATAGTTATTATAGATTACTATATAAGCTTTTGTTGTTAACTTATAATCTACTAACACTTTGATTAGGTATTAGGAAGTTAACCCTAGTAATACCTATTACAAGAATAAAAGAAATACATAATTAGCTAAAGTAAGATATAGAATTCTTATACAATTATATAGTAAAGTACTACAATAAAAAGTATAAAGAAGGACCTTAATTTAGAGAGGGAGAAAAAGTATAGTTAGTTAGGAAGAATATTAAGAGTAAACAACCTAGCTCTAAACTAGACTTCGTTAAGATAAAACTATACAAGATTAAGAAAGAGGTTACACTAGTTATATATAAATTAAAGCTACTAAACAAGATAAAGATATACTTAACCTTCTATATAGTACTACTTAAGATAGTACTATAAGACGTAGAACTACTAGGTATAAAGTAGATATATATAGAGAATAGGAAGAATAAGAAGTTAAAGAAATCCTAGTATACTAGTTTTATAATAGTAGAAACTACTACTTAGTAAAGTAGATAAGTATAGATAAGAAAGGATAACTATAAGAGAATATATAGAAACTAGAAGATAACCTTAACTACTTTAAGAAACTAGAGGAGTTCTAAAATTAAAACCCTCTAGAGCACCTTATAGTAAACTAAGAAAATTAGCACTACTAATAATAAATAGAGAGATATTAGGAGCGCCTAATATAATAGAAGCTAGAGTAGCCTCTATAGCGTCTTTAAAGTCTATCTTAACCTCTAAAGTACAAGACTATTTAGATAATTTAGCGTTATTATAGGCCTTTATTTTATAAAAACGCTTAATATAAGAATAAAGATCTACTAGCTTATAAAGAGTTAGCTTATACTTAGCTTTAGCTACTATAAGCTATAATAATAGTATCTCTTAAGCCTAGTTAATAGCTTACCCTATATAACTTAGTAAGAAGAGACTATATAGAAATTAAATACTTATACTCTATAAGAGAAATACCTAAAAGAGTATACTTATATTAGATATTAGTAAGAATATACTTGCTATAGTATTTACTATCCTTTAAAGAAATAAGATAAGTAAGCTTTAGACGAGTATAACGAGCGCAAAGAAATATCTTAACTCTATTACAAGCTACGTAAGTAATAAGAAGAAGTTTATTATAATTAGAGCGAGAAGATATAGAGAATAATGTAGAACTAGAGATAAATAAAGAAACTAGACTAATAACTTTAGGCCTAAGGTAGAGAAATAAGAACCTACTTAAAGAAAAGAATAGTATTATAGCTATAACAATAGAAAACTAATTTAAGCTAGTTAGCTCTACTATAGATAATAAAAGTACGTATAACTTATAGAGTAATAAACTTAACTAGGAGACTAACTATAATAAAGATACGTAATAGATTTATAATTTACGATCTTAGTAAACACAAAGTATAAAGCTAAGTATGTAATAGATTTGCAATTCGCGATCTTAGCAAACACGAAGTATAAAGCTAGCTACAAGATATAGGTATATAGTTAGTAATAATACGCATTATTAGGATAGTATTAGTAATCTAATCCTTTAACTATAGAACGCTAATATAAGATAGTTATAAAATATCTTCTATTATTTATAGTTATTATAGATTACTATATAAGCTTTTGTTATTAACTTATAATTTACTAACACCTTATTTAGGTATTAGGAAGTCGACCCTAGTAATACCTATTACATTTTCTTTTATAATTAGTAGTCTTTTACGTAGTAGCTTTTTTTACTATAGTTAAAGTACGTAAAGTCTTTATTCTTCTTCTTTTTCTTATCTTTATTAGCGTTAAGGATTATAGGGTCTCTACTATCTTAGTTTCTTTATTAGTTCTTATACTTATTCTTTTTCTATTCTTAAAGATTGTCGTTAATTTATATTACCTATTGTTTTAGAGTTTCTAATATCCTTAGTTTTTCTATATAGATTATTTTATATTAGATTTTTGTATTTAATCTTTATTTAAATTGTAATATTAAGGATACCTTGTTCTATTCTATATTTTAAGCTAGTTATTTAAACTATAATACGTATTCTAGAATACTCTTACTCTACGTAAGCCTTTTAAGTTTTTCTTTAGCTTATTAAGTAATATCTATATCCCTAAATACTACTCCTATTTATTTAGTAAAGTATTTATAACTTCTAAAAATAGCTCTAGTTTTATCCTTTTAGGTTATTAGAAAGTATATTATATAGTCTATCTAGTAAGGTTTATACTATCTTATTATATCTTCTTTAAAGTATAGTCTAATATATATTACTTTTTTTTCTTCTATATTAAAGTATAGTACTTATATATCTATCTAGAGTTATACTAATACTATAAAGGGTCTTAGTTTTTCCCTTATTCTATTAAACTTCTTAAGGATAGGTATCTTAGGTAGCTTTTTTATTACACTTATTTCTAATCGTTGTATAATTATTTCTATCTAGTTTTATCCTTTAATAATAGCTTTAATCTATACTTTGTTCTATTTAGAGTAGTCTTATAGTTCTTTATTTTATATTTCTAAGGCGTTAATTACTATTTTTATATCTTCTTTCTTATCTATTAGTTTATTAATACGTTCTTTAATTATTTCTTATATAGTACTATCTAACTTATAACTACTCCTAGGTACTTTACTAGTTAAACTTTCTACTATTATATTAGCTAGACTATACGCTACTTACGCTTTACTTCTTACAATAACTAAATTAGTAAGGTGTAATAGGTATTACTAGGGTTAACTTCCTAATACCTAATTAAGGTATTAGTAGATTAAGAAGTAATAATAAAAGCTTATATTATAATCTATAATAGGCTATAAATAATAGAAGATATTTTGCAACTATCTTAGTATTGTCGCTTGTAGTTATTAATTAAATTACTAATACTATCCTAATAATAGGTATTACTACTAACTATATACTTATATTAATCTATTAGTATAATACTATAGATTACTACTAATTTATTTATATATAACTATAGATCGCTTTAATCTATTTATACGTTATTATAGATTACTTTAATCTATTTATACGTAATTATAGATTGCTATTACGTATCCTAGTTGTAAGTAGTCTCCTAATTAAAGTTGTTACCCTACTTGTCCTATACTTTGTTAGTATCTAAGTTAAAACTAATTAGTTCTATCTTGATTTCTCTTATTATACCTATAACAAAAGAGATAAATTTTTAAGTAGTAAACTTACTAGAAAGCTAGTCTATAAGTATATCTAAAAATATATATAGTAATATACTAAAATTAGATATTAGTAGCTTAAGCGCTTTTTACGTTAGGTTCTAAATAGCTAATACTACCTCTCTAAGCTAGCTACTAATACTATTTAGCTACTCTAAGAGTTAGTTTACTAAGGTAGACTTTTTACTTTATTAAACTTAAACACTAGACCTAGTTATAGTACGTTTTTGTAGTATTAGTGTCTCTTTTAAGAGGCTACTATAGTCCTCTAAGTCCTCTAGCTCTACTAATTCTAATATATTATTACTAGTAATTATATCCTCTATACTTATAATAGTAGTACCTATTACAAGAACGCTACTAAACAAAATTTATAGGCCCTCTTTGTTCCTAAGAGTAGAGTACTTAAACTTTTAAGCCTCTAGGTACTGCTTAAAGTACTTATTTAGTGCGCTAGCGTCTCTAGTTACTAGCCTATCTAGACTAATACTAAAGCCTAACTAATTTACTAGGTCTCCTTATACTTTAAAGTCTCTCTTAAGGTTTAAGTGCTTATTTTTGCACTAGGTAGTAGTAATAGCTCTATTAGAGACACGAGATACCTCTGCTACTGCTGTTTTCCACGCCTCGCTCTTGTACCCAGAGTCTGCACGCAGGCCGCGCTCCTCTACAGCTACTACGAGCGAGTCTATAAGCGCCTTCTCCATCACCGGTGTCCATTTAAACGGTAGCGTCGCCTGCGACTGCGACGACAACTGCGATGCGGCTGGCGCTGGCGTCGACGCTGGCGCTGGCGTAGATGAGATCGCTGGCGCTGGCGTAGCTGGCCGAGGTGGTGAGGGCTGCGGCGGCGTCGGTGAGGCCTCACTACATGCCAGCTGAGCCAGCTGGCGGAGACTGTAGTTGAGAGGTATAGTAGGTGGATCCATGAGGTTGAGATGGTCGGTGCGCACGATGAGATGGAATCGATCAGGACAATTTTTGGTACCAAACACGGCAAAACTACGTCCGCCAAATTCGGCAACGCTCGCGCGCGCCACCTGTGGGTCCTCGGGCACTTAGTCGGGTCTACTCGCAGATGGGATCATGCTCTGATCATGATGGGCACCAAACAGGGCCTTAGACTCGGAAAGCTGTTGTCCGTGGGTAGGGCCTGCCCTGAGTCCAGCCCTGGCGCATGCGTTGCAGATCCGACTGTAAGTACAGTCCTTTGCAATTTCGATCTTATATATTTTGAATGCTATTTGTTACTTTGGCTACACGAGTCTCTAGCTTATCATTAAGCCTAGTGATGATTGGGTAATCTGATATGAGAAATAGCCAATCAAGTGCGAGTAAACGAGATCCACATACACTTCTCTTGTAATAACCAGCATTCACGGCGGTAAGACTACCTTCTTATTGTGGAAAATTCTAGATTTTCCCAATGTAACTATTATATACCGTCGAGACACTTCCTTGATTTCTCGCAAGGTAACCTATGAACAAGCAGCCCTATGCACGAAATCGGATGTATCAGCTTCAAGACGTTTGATTTTTGGAGCCCTTAGTTCGCGTGACCCGAAGAACTCCAGTCCAGAAACGGCGAGTACGCAGGGAGCGATTACAATACACCAGAAAGCCCGCACAAGAGTCTCAGTCTACGATATCACTCGCCACACCGAGAGTATTGATGTGAATGATGACAGCTAGAGGTCACGGCTCCTCATCAGTCTCAGTTTGCCAGCAAAGTTGCCGATCCACCTGGCACATAGGCGGCTGCTGCCACTGGCCAGTTACCCCAAAGGTATTGGACATTAACAATGTTTTGCATTTCATATGTCTTGGCCATATCTCGTCCAAACACTTGTTCGTCGTCGTATAGAGCACCAGCCAACACCAATAATGGATAGAAATGGTCGTTGGACGGGTGTGCTTCAAGGTAACGTGGACTTTGAGTAATGCGGACGAGGGCAGCCGCAAGATCAATGCCCTATTTCCCGGTTAGTACAAGAGTTCAGTGTATAGTGTGGAGAAGATTTCAGACCGAGTTATTCTTGATGACGTCGTCTATGGATTTTTCGAAGTCAATTGCGAATTTCTCAGGCGCGGAATGCGTTTGTAAGTTATCTCTGTGCAGGATTACGGGAAGCATCTTACTCCGGAAGATGTTGTGAACAATCGAACCAGACGCGATCAGCAAGATGCCTTGTTTCCGAAGACTTCTTAGCGCTTGGCCCATCTTGACGTGGAGTATTGGGTCATATCTGCCATTTAGGCTGATAGTCGTGCTCGGTGGCATCAATGTGTCTTTGGGGAACAGATGCAACGAGGGCGTTGTGGGTGCATCAACCCATTCTGCTGTGGTAGATTCCTCGACGTCATCGAAACCAGCGTCCTTCAAAAGTGATATCACCTGGAGTCCGAGCTCTCGGGAGATATTTGGTTTGAAATGGCCGTAGCTTTCGCGAGGCACGAGAAGCGTCAAGTCGACGTTCGGGTCGGAGTTTGTGCCCACCCTAATCTTGTTGTCGAACTCGATCCAGTGGGAGTTGATGTAAACGAGTCCTCTGACATTGTTGGCACGAATCTCTTCTCCAAACTGGGCTACGGTCACCATTGTGATGCGGCAAAATTGGTATCAGTACTCACCTCTTTCCACCATCTCGTGCTGTCACAATCCGAAATTGATATGAGAGGAGAACCGTGGGAGGCAAAAAGTAACGGCATTAGCTCAGCGGGTTTGGTCATGGTAGGCAAAGATCTCAGTTCGTGCAACTGGTTGAAGGTAGCTTCAGTATTGTGAAATAGAAAAGCAGAGGTGCAAGCCTCGGGCATAGAGAGATGTACTCCACTCCGCGGTATACGTATCAGGGGTTTGTGAAGACACTGCACGTGCACTTCACCTGGGCTGCTGACGTGGGGCATGATTCGGCTAGTTGAGCTGAAAGGAGAAGGCCGGCCCGGATGGCTTCAACTACTGAGGCTGGTGACCTGGCTTAGAACGGTCGCTGAAACTGGGATATGATTTGTTCCCTATCCCGTCAATCCAGATTTTTATGATAACTCAACATGACCCCTCTGCAGCCCAATATGCTCCAATACATGAGATCTCCATGGTTGGCCGCTTCCGGCCCGATCACTTCCAGTTCCCAACTCACATAATCGAAGAGCGGTTGTAATCACGTTGCCAGAAACATAAATTTCTTCACTAAATCGGCCGGCTGGTATCAGTAGGTATCTCATTGAGTCCGAGGCTCTCCTGGTCACACGTATCAGGCGTCCTCGGATCCGAGTTTCCAATATCCGCTTTTCGGGTTCCGGCTTTTGAAGAGCCGAACCTCGCCTCTCGCACTGTAGCACCAGTCTAACCTCCATTTATCTCCGGCTTGTTTCCCAATTGAGAAACCATAACTCATTAAGTTCAGGCAACTACTTTTCAGCCGACTGGGTTTTCGGCCACTCACCGAAAAAAGTGCTCTCAACTTTGGAGTAATATAACTCAACAAACAAGAATTATGTTTGCTACTGGCTACACATAGAATCAAATACTGGAGCAACTGAAGTAGCTGCCTTGCTTTTTGCAGCCTTTGTAGGGGTTTATGTGCTAGTTTTGCAGCTTAAGTAGCAGCAGCTTCTACTACAGCAGTGATTACTTCAACATTCACAAATCGCTCATTTAGATAAGGCTTAATACATTTCCTCTTATATAGTTTTACAAGCTCATTGAACTGCTGCTGCTGAAGTCGTTTGTTACTAGCTAGTAGCTTAGCTGCTTGTGTATTAGCTGCCGCAATTAACTTACTTACTTTGCCAAGCACGGGCGAGTACTGCTGTTAGATTTGAAGGGTGACAAGTTGATGGATGTGAACCGGAGTAGGGCTGATAGTATATGATAATTGTGTCACTGATTGATTGCAAGTGATTGATGAGATTGTATTCAGTGCCGTGAGTGAGGATTGAGTGGATTGGATTGTTCTTTTCTATCATCTGCCTACCGGCTGCTACTGATATCCTTCATGAAGTTCTTTGATCTCTCTCGTGCCCAAGGGTTGCCCTTTGTTGAGCTGGCGCGTTGCCTGATTGCGGCTCTTCTGTCAAAGGGATGCACCGTAGCTGTTCCTGGAATCTGCTGATTGGCTCGCTTAGCTAGTGGCGTGCACGTGCGCGCACGCATACTCGATCAATCGCTATCTGAATCTCATGAGCCAGTCAGCTCCATCTGGCGGCGTTACATCTGACGCACCACTTCAGCTTGAGAACTCTTGTCGAGCTGGAACTATATCAAGTAAGTGCCAGTTCATCGAGAGGTGCTTCATATGTTACATGGCGCTCCTTCACCTCTACCAGCCCGAGTTGAGCTAGGAAGCTCTCCCACTTATTCGCTGGTAGTACCTTTGTGAAGCCGTCAGCAGTCATCTCTGTTGATTGAATGTATTCTGCTTTAATTCGGCCAGCAGATACTTCTTGCCTTGGCCAGTGATTATGGATATCAACGTGCCGAAGCTTAGTTTGGAGCTTGGCCAGTTCTTCAGTGTTCGTTAGAAACGAGTACGTAGTGCTAGGCAAGTTCAAGATGCTACACCGCTAAGGGTCACATCACGTGGCCGCAACGTCAACGTTCTAAGGAAATATAGATAGTACAGATTGATCGCAGGCCTCTGTTTACTACTCTGCCAGAAGATGTTATGATAATAACTATTGTACGTGGCTCAATAACCTCATTTTTGAAGTTGAGTAGATAGTGTTGGGTGGCTCGGCACGCCGTTACGCCGACGTGCACGGCAACCATCATTCTGCAATTTCAAACTGAATCCTCCTATCACCACAACCATGATCCGCAAACAAGCTCGCGAACGCCGCGACTACATCTACCGTCGTGCCCTTACCCTTCGCGACGCCGAACTCGCCAGCAAACGCGCCTCTCTAAAGGCATCGCTCGCCTCAGGCAAGCCGTTGAGCAAAGACGTCGCCGAAGACTCGACGCTCCGCCAAGACTACAAATACGACGAGTCGCGCGCCGACCGCACTGCGGAAGAAGAACTCGGCCTCGACGACGAATACTCGCACCTAAGCGGCGTGGTTGACCCACGCATCCTCGTTACTACCTCGCGCGACCCGTCCTCGCGCCTGGGCACCTTCGCCAAAGAAATCCGGCTATTGCTCCCCACATCGATCCGCCTCAACCGCGGCAACCTCATTCTCTCGAATCTCGTGTCCAGCGCGCAGTCATCCGGGCTGAGCGACATTGTGCTGCTGCACGAGCACCGCGGGACGCCGACGGCGCTGACGGTGAGCCACTTCCCGCACGGGCCGACGGCGAGTTTTTCGCTGCACAATGTGGTGCTGCGGGCGGATATCCCGAATAGTGCGAGGGGGACGGTGAGCGAGAGCTACCCGCACCTGATATTCGAGGGGTTCTCGTCCAAGTTGGGCATGAGGGTTGTGCAGGTTCTTAAGCATTTGTTTCCGCCGCGGGAGGCGAATGCCAAAGTGGGGAACCGAGTTGTGACGTATGTGTATTCTGCCATGTTTGGGTGTGCGTGCTAATGGGTGCAGATTTAAGAATATCGAAGACACGATTGAAGTGCGCCATCATGTGTTTGTCAAGACGGGGTACCAGGCCGTTGAGCTGGCCGAGGTGGGTCCGCGGCTGAGCATGCGGTTGTTTGAGATTCGTGCGGGCACGCTGGACAACAAGGAGGGCGACGTCGAGTGGCACCTGAACCAGTACACGCGGACAGGCAGGAAGAAGGATTACCTGTAGAACTTGTGCCGTCGAAATGATACCCCCAGACCAAAAGTGACCAATATAATCGTACACCGTACAAACATCGTACACCACCACGCTCATCCTTGCGCAAGCGAGTCTCGGTACCGTGCCAAACCACAACCACCCCTAAACGCCATGCATGCAATTCCTCGAAACCCACAATCCTACTCCCTAAACGTCCCCAAAACCCTCACCCCCTTCCCTCTTCCCTCGACCCCCTCAATCCTCACCTCCAAATCCCCCCCAACCTTCTCCCCCTCCCCATCAACCCACCAACCCCCCTCATCACTAACCCCGCCATCCCACCCCTTGCCCACCTTCCCCTGCGTCCCACCCACCCACCTCCACCCCACCGGCATACCCCCCTTCACCACCACCACAGGAAACATATTCAGATACGCAAGCGTAACATGCGTCCCACTCTGATGCGTAACACGCCCCTCGATCCGCGCGCCCACCACCGGCCGAAACACAAGCAACGTCGCGCTCACCCACACATACGGCGCAGCATACTCGTCCACATGCCGCAGCAACAGTAACCCCCCGTCTGCTTCCCCCTCCGTCTGCGCACCGCGTGCCGCCCGCGTGGCGTCGCCCTCCTCCCCTTTTGCCGGCCCAGACGCGAGCTCCACGTCCTCGTATGCTAGCACGATGCCGCGCGCGGGCGCAAAGTACGTGAGGAGCAGCGGGCTGAGGATGGTGGCGCAGAGGGCGGGCAGCGGGGATGCGAGGGCGGCGGGCGGGAGGGCGACGAATTGGGTGATGCGTTCTTTGTGGAGGAGGGAGGAGGGTGGGGGTTGGACGGGCGCCATTTCTTTTCCTTTTGGTGTGGTTGGTTTCGCAATTTGGGATGGGGGAGTGTGGGGGGGGGGGGGGTTTTTTTGGGTTTTGGAGGTTTGTTTGGTGAAAAGGGAAAAAAAAGTTGTGGATGTCGGCGTTTTGGGGAGGTGTTTAGTGCCGATGTGTGGGGATGCCAAGAGTTCGTGCAACAGGGGAGGGACTAGGTAGTCGGTAGTTGGCAACGAATGGGGCACGGATGATGAATTTTGGGGATTTACTTGGGTGGGCCGGATGTGATGGTAGTGGTATTCAATCCGCTAATTATCTATTTTTATGTGCCGCTCCATGGTCATACAATAGCCAACTCGTCGCAGGAACCGTGCCACAGCCTCATCTCCGCCCTTTCTCAGCCTCCTTCCGCTGGACCTTTGTGAGCACGCGTTGCAGCGCCTGCTTGATCTCGCCCTTCTTGAACTCCGTCAGGTCGTAATAATTCGGCGAAATGTCCTGCAACAATTAGCAGATATCTACATCAGCATCATCACAACATACCAGTAACCATTCAGGCTTGATCGCCGTCACCGTGCGGATGTAGTTCTTTGTCGTGAGGACAAATTCGTTGTAAATCACCCACTCGCTATCTTCCGCGAGCACGGTGCTAGGATGGAGAAGCACATTTTGGTCGTCTTTGACCGTGATGTACGACTTGCCTGTTCCCTCGCGCTTGGCGACCTGCATGAAGAAGCCGGCGACAAGGGCGCGCTGGATGTTCTCGTAGTACTTTTTGTGCTCAAACGGCGTTGACATGAGCTCCAGCCCCTCGCGCTCCATTATGCGCTTTAGCTGAAGTCGCACGTCATCGGCTTGTTGCAGGGCACGGTAAGACAGGAAGTGGTCGTGGCACCACTGCTTTGGGTTGGCTTGTGCTTCCTCGCCCTTGAAGGCGTGGTAGACGTTGAGCATGGTCAGTTGGTCGCCTTTGGGATGCGCAAATAGCTGCTTCATTTCGTCGGCTCGCTTGCGGCTGGCGGCCGGGCGGACGAAGATCTGAGGGACGGATAGCAGGGCGGTGAGCGACAGGATTTCGTTTGAGCAGTAGAACTCGGGCGAGGTGATGAGCATGACGGCAAGCGCAGGGTCAAGTGGGAACTGGGAGGCAAGCCCACCAAGTGCGGTCAGCTCACCCTCGTCGTCTAGACAAGCAAGGTAATTGAGTTCCTCCAAGGCACGCATCAAGGTTTCCGGTGCTGGAGGATCCATGAGATCGAAGTGAACTAGGTCATCGACGCCCAATTTCTTCAGCTCGAGGACCGTGCTGGCCAGATTTGACCGCAGGATCTCAGGATACGTCTGCTCAATCAGTTCCTTCTTGAAAGCATTCTCGGTGTACAGACGGAAGCATTTACCAGGCCGAGTGCGCCCAGCACGACCGGCACGCTGCTGGGCTGATGCTTTTGAAATGGGCGAGACTAAGAGAGACTCGACACGGATTCGAGGGTTGTAGACTTTTTGCTTGCTGAAACCGGGGTCAACAACAAAGACGATACCATCAATGGTGAGGGACGTCTCGGCGATGTTGGTGGACACAATGCATTTTCTGCCGGGTCGGCCTCCTGATGTTGCTGGAGGCGGTGCCGGACTAAAGATCTTTTGCTGCTGCGCAGGTGGTAGGGATCCGTAGAGCGGGTAGGTAACGAGCGGACCTGCGCCGCTTTCTCGACTCAGATCCTGCGCCTCGAGGTTGATTTTCCTGCAAGCATCCTCAATCTCTTCTTCACCAGTCAAGAACAGTAGAATGTCGCCCTCGCCCTCGGTGGCGTGAATCTGCAAAACGGTGCGCAGAGCAGCCTCGACGTAGTCGCGCTCGGGAGCAGGCGTGTAGAAAACCTCGACAGGATGCGTTCGCCCAGGCACGGCGAGCAGCGGGGCATCGTGGAAGTACTTTTGGAACTTTGTGGCGTCGAGAGTGGCGCTCATGATGATGAGCTTCAAGTCCTTGCGCCGCAGCACGACGTCCTTCAGCAGCCCCATGAGAATGTCGGTGGCCAGGGTGCGCTCGTGGGCCTCGTCGAGGATGATGGTGCTGTAGCGGGTCAAGTTGTGGTCGTTCATGGCCTCGCGCAGCAACATTCCGTCTGTCATGTACTTGAGGATGGTGTTTGGGCCCGTCTTGTCCTCGAACCGGATGCTGTAGCCGACCTCCTCGCCCAGCTGGACATCCATCTCTTCGGCTACACGCTG
Organism: Ophiosphaerella korrae; assembly: GCA_028456385.1. Lineage (NCBI taxonomy): Eukaryota > Fungi > Ascomycota > Dothideomycetes > Pleosporales > Phaeosphaeriaceae > Ophiosphaerella > Ophiosphaerella korrae. The sequence continues at coordinate 146,990 of JALNQF010000048.1, read as the reverse complement.
TGCGACAGACATGGCGGCCACTCGGCGCGGCTGGGTGCAGGCGACCATCTTGGCATTCTGGTTGGGCAGGTCGTCGAAGAGGACAAACTGGGGAATCTGCGTCGTCTTGCCCGAGCCCGTCTCACCGACAAAGACCAGGATCTGGGAGTCCTGGTAGAGGCGCAGGAACTCGTCTCTGCGTGGGGTTTAGCTGTGTGCATGGAATGCGCTGGGTGGGGGAACGTGCCGCTGCTGGTGGACGGGCAGGCCGCGTCGCTGCTTGAGGATGGCCATGTAGTTGTTGGAGAGCGGGCGGCCGGTGAAGGGGTTGCTGGGCCCGTCTTCTGCCTGCTGGGCCTGCTTGGAGGTGGTGGCATGGCGAGTGAAGCCGGCCAGGCCGCCTGCATTGGGCTCGCTGTTGTCGTCCCAGTGCGCCAGGTACGGGTTGGAAGACTCGACCTTGACGCGCTTGACGCTGGAGCTGTCGCCGTCGGCAAATTCGCGCTTGACGGGCATGTTGGGCATGTTGGGCATGCTGGTTGTGGCAGTTGGATGCGGATGTCTGCGATTGTTTGGAGGCCCAAGAAAAGTTATTGATGCGCCGGCAAACTAGCAGCTAGCCGACTAAGCGCCCTTGCTAGCGCGGCATCCTTGCAGCCTTGCATCACCTATTTACTGCCAGGCACCTCCACCATGCTGTGAAATACAATTGCACCGCCCCCCGCCACCCGCCTGGGCTTTGGAGCATGGCACCTCGTAATTCGCTCTCCTAACACCCAATCCTACCTGCATTAGCGTCTGGCTTTTGTTCCTTCCCTTGGATCCGCACCGTCCGAGTATTGCTCCCTTCGCCTAAACTGAATACACCACAACCCCGCCGCCGGCCATAATTGTCGCAAACTTTTTTTGGCCATGTCGTACTCAGACAGCGCTGACGGCACGGCGCCCATCTTCTACATTGGCCACCATGAGACAAAACGCGGCCTCGCTGTGTCGCCGGAACTCATCCAGCACGCCCAAGATCTTGGAGTAGGCGCACAATTGCGCCCGTCTTGCAGCCTGACTAACGCTCTCTAGTATGACATGATAACCAGCCCCATCACTAACGACCACTTCCATACTCGCGTTCTGAGCCTTTTCAGCGCTTACACCCAATCTCTCTCCGATGCATCCCAGCCCTCACCCCTGCCCTTGGTTCCTGCCCTCGACCACCCGGACACACCTCTTGGCCCCAGTGACACAATCAGCCAATTAGTCACCTTCACTAGCTCTTGGATTGATCTGTCGTCGCCCGATCCTGTCATTGCTCACCTCTCGCGCCAGGTCTTCCATCTGGAGATTGCATACGCCGCCTTTTGTGGAGCCACCACTGTCGTTGTCCCCGGCCCACGCCTGTCTCACGGCCAGCATGGCGTTGCGCAGTATGCTCGTGCGATCAAAGAGGCTCTTGCGATTGGCTCTTATGTCCAGCTGCACGTCCAGCTCCCAATGGATGGGTCAAGCACATCCACAGGCGACGCCGACCTTGGCGACCTGGCGCGCTTTGCCGTCTCGAAATTCGATTCGGCACAACCAGTGCAGAACAACGCCTGGAGCTCGTGGGATTCCTGGAACACCATCAGGACGATCTGTAAATACAGCAGCAGACTATCAGTAGCTCTCGACCTCCCCCGTCGCCTTCCCTCGCTTGCACTCCAAGCAAGATGGTATTCTGAGCCCATCCGACTTCTCAACATCCCGGCAACCTCCTTCCTCGTCAATGCCCGCCAGTCCTCCGTTCTCTCCAAAGCACACCAGGCTTTCATCTTTCGATGTGCTCGTCTGCGAAGCTCGCCGTGGTTACTAATCACAGATATCGGCCCACTTCCAGGCATCGACAATCCAGATATGATCATGTCATATTCGACAGGCCATCTTTCGCCACGCACAGTTGAAGATGCGCCCAGTCCTGGATCGTCGGTGGTCGCTACACCAACACCCGCTGAAGCTGCTCAACTAATGAAGAGTCTAGGTAAGAAAACGAGCGGCAGTAACGATCCAACCCCTCACTTGAGCTACCTACGATTCCTCCAGCGTAACCAGCCGCCAAAGAGCCAAATCGAGCGGTTCGGTAGCGGATTTCAGGATTACCTACAGAGCCCATTGCAACCCTTGACCGACAATCTTGAGTCAATAACCTACGAGGTATTCGAGAAAGACCCCATCAAGTATGCTTGGTATGAGCAAGCCATCGCCAACGCCTTGGAAGACTGGCATTCACAGGGAAAATCTAGAAGCTCCAGCGATGGTGCCATTGTCATAGCTGTCGTAGGCTCCGGTCGAGGTCCACTGGTGACTCGCGCTCTGAATGCAAGCGTAAAAATAGGTATACCGGTTCGCGTTTTTGCCATTGAGAAGAACCCCAACGCGTATGTTTTGCTACAAAGACATAATGTAGAGACCTGGGGCGGTCGCGTAACAGTCGTGAAAACAGACATGAGAGCCTGGAAAGGGCCTACACTAGATGACGGCAGCTTCGGCAAGGTCGATATCTTAGTTAGTGAGCTCCTCGGATCGTTCGCTGACAACGAGCTCTCGCCTGAGTGCCTCGATGGCGTCCAACACGTTCTCAACCCCGACCACGGCATCTCAATTCCCTCCAGCTACACCGCCCACTTCACCCCTATCTCAACGCCAAGACTCTGGTCCGACCTCCAAAGCCGTAGCACCAGCGTCGACCCCAACGCTTTCGACATCCCCTGGGTCGTCATGCTCTCCCAATTCGACTACCTCTCCACCTCCCCAGCCGAAACCCCCGCCTCGAACCAGCTCTCCAACGGCACCAAAATGTCCGCCTTCGGCCTCTCGCCCCCCCTCGCCCCCATCGTCCATACCGCTTGGCACTTCTCCCACCCCCTCCCCCCCGCCATCCTCGTCCAGGCGTCCCTACGCAAAGGCGGCTCTGCGGTCGGAGGCGGCGGCGGCTTCGTAGGCGGCGACGGCGCGAACGAACACAACGCGCGCGCCTGCCGCATCACGTTTCCCATCCAAGAACAAAGCACCTGCCACGGCCTCGCGGGATACTTCGAAACAGTGCTATACGAAGGGTCACAGGGTAGTGTTGAACTCAGCACTAACCCCGTCACCATGGACGCAAAGTCCAAAGACATGATCTCGTGGTTTCCCATCTTTTTTCCCATCAAGGTATGTTAGCCCGTTTCTTTTTCTTTTTTTTTTTCGTGGATGCCGGCTGAGAATGTAGGTTCCAATGATACTACCGAAGGGTTCCGAGGTCGATGTTAGCTTCTGGCGGATGACGGATGATCGCAAGGTTTGGTATGAGTGGCTTGTTGAGGGGTTTGTGGTTGTTGGCGGGGAGAGGGTGAGAGTGGGGGTGTCAGAGGTGCATTCGAGCAAGAGCAATGGGTGCATGATGTAGATGCAATTGCGGAGGTGGGTTGTGTGGGGAGCGGTGATGGACTCGTCTTTGAGCGGTTTTTGCGTGGAACTTGTAGTTGATTGAGCCGGTCGACAAGTGGCAAAGCAGTCATGCGCATGGCAAATTTAAGAGGTTGGCTTCCAAGCGGTTTTCAGGGGCACGTGACTATGAGATGTGCGTGACAGCAGCCAGAAATGATTTGAACTATCTGCGATCTTTTGAACGATTGGGTTGGGTATGCGGGAGTCGTCTGAGGTTCGAGGCATGGAGGTGAGAGTGTGAATTTGCTACTAGACGTGACGACAGGGAGTATAGACGTAACCAGCCATCCTCGCAGTCAAGCTCTACCTCAGGGGTTCGAGTTCGAGCTCGACCCTTGCTGTTGGTTTTGTGCTTGTTGGCGCCTTCCTTCCAGCGCCTCCTTTTCCCACCGCTATTTCTCTTTAGCAAGGGCCTCTGCCGCCTCATCGTCTTTCACACGCCGTCAACACACGTACGACTCGGTTGCAAGTGCGACTTACCCTTGTTCTCCTCGTGCTTGATCAGCGGTGCGATAGCATCTGTTGAACCGCGGTGGGATTCTCTCTCTCACCATGTCGAAGGACATCAAACTGCTGGACCTTTTCCAAACACCAAAGCACCCGCAACGAAGATATTTTTTTTTTTTTTTTTTGCCGCGGGGGTGCTTCTTTGCACTGCGGCTCGGTGACTTCCGGCGGCCGTGACGGGGCGGCCTGACAGCGCTGGGTGACTCGGATTCTTGGGGCACCGAAGCTGATCTTCCCAGGCTTGCGAGATCCAGTTGCCGGATTGGCGTCCGGTGTCCAGGACTGCTACTGCGGGCTCCAAGCCGGCTTGGGTCTTGACGTCCTAGATAAAGATCTATGGAAGCTAGCCTTCACGTTGTGAACTGCTGGTGACAACATTACCTCGTCTTCATCTCCGCCTCGCGACGACCATGCTCTGCTGTTGTTCTGTGCCTCAAGTTGTTGCTCGGCAGGATTCTTGATGTCAAGCAATGCCTTTGCGTCCCCCTGGATCCATTCCTGAACTTTCTGCGCATCATGGTGCCTCCCCGACTTGGCGTAAAGCTTCAGCAATCCATCCGCAGCTTTCCCGATATACTGCCTCTAATATCTGTCTGTGCTCCTTGTCTGGCCTCATAGCCGGAAGTAGCCTCAGTAATGTCTCCTCGGCCTCGCAGACGTGCCACAGGGCCTCTGTGGCGGACAGTCGGCCTAGTTCACTCCACATGTCTGCCAGATAGCCGCGCGCGGCAATCATGAGGTCGTGCTCGGAGCTCAGCACTGCGTTGTGCGTTGTGATGCATGCTGGCCTGGTCGTAGAGCTTGTAGGCTTTGCCGAAGGTGTGGTAGATGGGGTCGGGGTTGATGAGTGCTGGGGTGGGCGCTTCTGCAGGGTTTGAGGGGCGTGGGTTCAGATGGGGGTGTGAAAGCGCGCTTGAAGCCTTGTTCGTATGCAGCGAATAGTCTGGACATGTTAGCCTATCTGACAAACTGCCGTCACCTCAGCCTCGGTTTGGGTCCTGGGTCCTCCTGGAAATCGACTTTGCGCTTGTTTTGAGACTCCGAGGCGGGTGTATGTGATGGACTGCGGACGTCGCGTAGGTGTTGGGGAGAATATTGTTTGGTCATGGTTGGAGTGTGCGGAGCTTTCAGCAGATCAGTGGTAACTATGGGAGGCTCAGTGTTGCACAAGGGCGTTAGCCACGTGGACTTCAGTTACCGGTGATGCCGTCTGACTTACACGATTGGACTGGAAATCCCATATCTATAGCCTGGCACGTGTGTCCATAAAATGCTTTCAAATGTTTAGACTGCGTTCTTCTCTTCATAGTTACTCTAGTTTGGACCCGTGTAGTGATTAGATGATGGGTAGTGAGTGTTGATGAGAGCATGTCAACTATGTGAATACAAAGTAGACAGCAGATATCCCGAGTTACCGATGGTCACCTCCACCTAACCTATATGCAAACGTGTTGGGGTGATCCTGAGACCATTGACACCGAAAATGGTCTCGAAGGGCCGACCCTCATCATTGAGGTATGGATGCGACAGCTTTGCTCGATGACTTTGTAAGCATTAGCCAATCAACCTGACTCCAGACCAACGTTGCAAGAGTAAAGACGACTTGATTGGTCTCGTCGCGAGTTGGTCCAGAAAGATGCCCGTGGCCTTGCACTGCACGTCTGAGTAAAGCCCCTGCCCGCTCAGTATCCACTGTGAACGTGCTGCTTTGCACTCAGAAGCATATTGTGAACATCCGATCGTGTTGCCATTCCATGTCCATGACAAAGGCGCGTCGTTGATCTCAACATCAGACTCCCATGCATCCGAGTCAGAGTCCGATGAGACCGCCATGACCTCATCCTCCCTCTTATTGCCCTCGTATGGCCTAAGCGCGGTCTCCGGCGAGGTAAGATCAATGTGTTTCGTAGACTGCACCGACAGGAGTGCTCATGTCTATGTCAAGTCATGAGGAGGAATCCGATACTGTCAAAAAAAGATTAATTTCAAGAGGCACAAAGTACACATCGCTGCACGGTGTTCACTACCGAATGTACGTGGGAGGGTGGCTCAAAGATATCCGGCCCCATAAGGTGCGACATGATGGAAAGTCAAGAGTATGGAGCATGACACCAACTTTTGCGCTCGGCAGACCCGGTTCACCTCAGGACCAACAAGAGAAATCGAACCAGATTGGAAATCCACCTTGAGTGGCAAGGAGTTGCCGATCTGTACCGATACGATGGCTAGATTTTCTCTTGCAACCAAAAAATGGGGTGCACCGCATGTCGACCGCGTGCGAGAGGTTGATTTCAGCCCTTGCATTTTACATGTTAGCGCTATCCGAGGGAACGAAGGAAATAATTGCAGCCTCACAAGAATACAGGGCAAAATATTCCTCCAAGAACATTCCCAAAAATGGCAAAGACATTTACCCACGACAGCTATCTTGTGTCCTTGTCCAGTCGTCCCAATCCACGCCAGACGCAACAGCCAGTCGCGGACTGGTTACATGGCTGCAGTTCGCTTTACCGCTTTGTTGGCGCACAAGCAGTTTGCTGTCTTGAATCGAGTGAAGTCTGCGCTCACGTGCGTGTTTAATCCACGTGACCTGTGGCCACAGTAGATGGGCTGGGTACACCTGGTGGTGTTAGTGGGGAGAGAACATGGCGCTTCTTGGGTGTGAGGCTCTATTCGACGGTGTCTTCATTCTTTGTCGTCGGCGTGTGAGCCAAGTGCATGTTGCTTTTTGGCATGGCGAATCATCATTCGGGAGTGGTGGCGGACGTTTAGCGTAGTTGGGCGTTGTTGGACACGGCGCGTGCACTGTACGGCGGGTGTAGTTAGACGACAAATGCACTAGCCGACCTCACCTATAAACAAGGTGCATTTTCGCGTCCACTGAAGCCACTCTTTCTCGCAGCGGGAACCCATCACCAATGGCAACCTCGTACGTTGAAGCGCCTTCGCCATCCTGGCTTCAGAATTTCGCTGTGTGTGGCAAACGGATTTCATCACGGCAAGCATGAGGATGAAGCTCAACCAAGAACAGGTGGAATTTTCTAGCATACTGCCTACGGGTATCTTGGGGAGTGGGGAATGAGGAACGAGGCGGGGAGTAATCCTTCTCCTTCTGAAGGAGGCGCGACAGCTTTCCTGCTGCCAATTTGCAGCCTTGTGGAGACCTGGGCCAGCACCGTGTTTATCCGCCAAACCAAACGCATAGACATCTTTCTTACTCGAAAATTTGTCTCGGTGCCAGCCTCAGAAGCTCTGGCAACAGCGCCTTTGCCGATTCCTTCAAGACCTTCACGACGATCACCTTCAGATGCTGGAAAATTACCCCCATCGCAGCTCTTGTGTTGAACAAGTATCTCATGTCCTGCAAGTCAGCACCTCTTTCCCGGAGACTCATCGTGATGTGACGCAGTAGGAGGAGATCCATCCGTGACGCGAGGTACCCGTGACTCTTGTCCTCGTCCTTATCCCCGGCCTTGAGGGGTTGAGAAGTGGGGATGCATGGCACGTATCTGGAACCTATTGGACGCAGATCAATGTTGATGTTGTGATTTACACTCATAAATGGACCCTTCTCGTGATCAAGTGTCAAATAATCCTCGTTGGCCTGGATTGCCTCGCGGAAGCGCAAGTTTGCCTCCGCGGAGGCCGCCACGTCGATAGCTTCGGTGGAGCGAGCTGAGCCATGAAAGACGCTGGCGGCTCTTCAGATTAGGATGAATGATGAGCGCAATTCCTGCGGGAGAAGGCGAGTAGCCGCCAGGAAGCAGCTGCGCAGAGCCTCTCGCTTTCTAAGGGCAATGGCATTCGGAGAGGGGTTCATGGCATCTGGAGATGGCATTTTGATGGAGGTAGCGGGGGGCAGCGGGGGCGTGGAGGTGCAAAGTTGTGGGGTTGCAAAGTCATAAAGGTGCAAAGACGTGGAGCAGCAGGGCATGTTTGTTCGCAAACAATAGAGATGAAAACTCAAACACACTCCGTACCTGTTTATCGAAAAGCTCCGACCAACGAAAGCTTTCCTGTATCCAATCTGAAGTCTATCAAGAGCGATACAAAGTGAGGGCGGCGAAGAAGACAGGAAGCAAAGTATCGCAGGTATAGAGGTAAGGACGGGATGTTAGTCTAGACAAATGGCATGATTAGCATATGGAATCGAATATGAAGTGCGAAAAGGCAGGTTTCACTGAATTAGTTCTTGAGCAAGATGGGGGCCGGTAGTGTGGCAGTATGAATATTGAATAAGAACCTGGGGGAGTACGTTCGCAAGCAAGCAAAAAGAATGCGAGGATCTGCCATGATATAGATTCTGCGTGCCGATTGTTTAAAAACAAAACATAAATAGGAAAGATAGGTAATCGCAATCGCAAGAGAAGGTATGACGGGGGAAAGAAAGGTCATGGTAAGAAAAAGGTGTGACAGGAGAAATCAGCTTGAGAAAGAAGGGGAGATGGATCATTGATTACTAAGCTCGGTCACTCTAGTTGACTAGTTAACTAAGTTCCGGAGCGCGGAGTTTGTATAGCGCAGCTTGCTACTCCTTGCAACAAAAGGTAACTAGGAGAGAAAAGGTTTTGTGGGGAGGGAAGCGGCAGAATGGCCCATATGTATGTGAACATATCCATAACGCTGGCAGTGCATATCATGCTACCGCCATGTCGGTCGAGACAATGACGTCTACGATGCTGCGAGCATGCACCCGCCCCAGTCGACGGAGCACCACAAGAGAGTCACCAGATATGACGCGCAGAGAAGTTACCTGCACTGGAACTCTCGCTCAAACACCCTCATCAGTCGTGCATCTCATCGGAAATTTGCGGCAGATGGTAATTTTGTTCTGGGTACCAATCGCTATACCATTTTGGAAAGGTTGTGAGATCCCAACATTTCACCACTAGTTGTGTCAGTCCCTCACCAGGCTTATCTACACATATGCTTTCAGGGCCTGGACGACGATAACCTTTAAGGTATGTTTTCATGAATTTCTGGGCTCCCACCAATTTCATGTCTCCAAGTTCCTTAAGCAGCCGTTCTTTTTGATGAGGTACGTCCAGGTAAAGTTTATCTACCATACACTCAATCTTGGATAGTGCATACCGGGCGACGTTTGATTGCGGGTCTTGGTGAGTTTTCATGTTAATTAGGGCATCCAGGTATACAGGAATACTCGCAACCGAAACTTCGTACTCTTTCGATGGACTTAATCCTACTGGATCATTTCTTGGTCTAGTTCCCTTCAGGTTAAACGGATGTGGAGTGGGCTTAACTTTCGTTTCTGTACTAAGACTAGGACCATACCAGGTTCTAGATGGTACGCCAAGAATTGGGTGCCATTGTTCTTCGATAAGTATTTTACCCCAGTGCCAGGTATCGGGGACCTTTATGAGACATTTATCCACGCTGAAATGGCATGCCTTTTCCGACCAGAGCCAGAGATAACTAAGTTCCCAAGGAGTATTGCCTGTAGTTGTTTTAAGTACGAGGTTGGACTGGAGAAACTGTTCTCCGAACAATGAACTCCACTGATTCTCATCATCGTTTCTTGGGTCATAGAATTTCCAGCGCCCCGATTCAACCAAGCTCGAACCGATGCTTTGGAGCTCCTTGTCTCGGACAAGTATTTCAGTGTGCCGGCGCTGTCCACAATCGGTAGCGCCCATCCAACCCAGCGCGTTAGTTCCCACCAAGACCAACGGATGCTTATAAGATTGCAAGATCTCAGCAAGGTGATCCAATCCGCCTATCCTACGAGGTAATCGCCCCATTATTTCGAACATGTTGTCAACAAGTGAATAGGTAGTAGGTAGATGTGGTAAGAATCTGTAAGAATCAAGATATCTCAGAAGCTGTTTGAAGTTTTCGTTGCGACACTTAGATAGTAAGAAACCTACTCTCTAGGGCTTAATAAATGAAATTCTTCAATTACTCCTGACCTGACATTGTTCACACAGAAAACTTAGCCATTTCACAGGGTCAACTTTCCGGGCATCCCTGAAGAGACAGTCCACGGCACAATAGAAAACAAATCCCACCCATTCACCTAACACGTTTCTGCAGGGTTGCACATCTCACGGTTGATGTTCCAGACCCCAATTCAAGTTCGATATGAGTTGCAGGTTTGCTGCTTTTAAAAGGCTAAGTGATATAACTTCCTCTGCAAAGGTATCGTTAACAATGTCTGTGTCTCTCGATATCAGAGCTCGCTTTCCGCTATATCGGGACAATATTTTCGTACAATCGACATAGCCTCCTGAATCGGGCCCTGCCGGAAATATCATTTACACCAAAACCGTCTCTTTGGAAGACACTAGAACGTCATCACTACGCCTCCGGCTCAACAGACTTTCCGAAGAGCAACGATCACGAACGTAAAATGTGGCCGCTAGCGAGAGTGTGGGTATGGGCTGCTCGTGACAAGTCCAAACGAAGGGGGCGATATTTGTAGCGACTGATATTGGCACGGCTAGTTTAGGGCACGCGTGAGCAGCCAACTACCCGGTCTCAATGAGCCACTTTCCAGCCTGTTTCATTCACCGATTTGGCGCCTGATTGGATTGACATTTGCTGTGTTTTTTCCCAACTCGTTTCAAGATTGGGATGGATGGGAATCCTTTACCAACCAATGGCATTCCATTCGGCATCAGTTTTAGATTCAGGCCAGGCATTTCGACTCTAGCCCAGCACAAAGCGTAAGAATGCTCGCAGAGAGATGTCGGCCCTAGGGGAATGTTAGATGATACCAACTTTGTTGCTTGTTCAATAGGTGTATCTAGGCCTGTCTCTTCCACACTACTAAATTGATTCTTCGCCGTGTGAAGCAAAGCCGAATAAAACTTAAGGAGGTGTTTGATGCAGGTGGGAACGCCTCTGTTAGCACCTCCGAAATTTCACGCTAGGCATTAGGGCAGCTTTCCCATTGTCCAAGGTACCGTAATACTTGGAGACATCGTCGCCTTGAATGGTGCCTGCACAAAAGATTGTCCGCTTCATGTTCTAAGAGTTTGAACTGATTCAGGACATCTTTGGCCGGTGCACCCCGGTGAATCTTCCCCTCCTCGACCAGAGTTCCCATACCCACTGACACTATTGCCTTTGTGAGTAAGCCCGGAAAACACGGTTTCACCGTTGATTAAGAGTTTCAATTTAGCATCGCGGTAATCAAACGTCTCCACCGGAATGGCTTCGCCGTGATGTAGCACACTTACTACGACGACCCAAATGGCAATGTCAAAGGCGGAACGTGTCAATGGCAGATAGGCGTCAGCTTCAGCGTCAAATAATTTGGACGGACAGTATGGATAAAGATGATTTGATATATTTAACTTGTTGTGCTGATATCAATATGGGAAATGCTGCTAAGAATCGGACTTGAGAACTCTCTCTGGGGTGAAGGAACGTGTGCATACTTGTCAGATGTGACGCTGCGATGGAGCTCACGAGATCAAGCGAGCCAATCAGCAGATTCCAGGTACACCCAGAATCTGTGGCGACGCATCAACTCCACTGCGCCTTTGACAGGAGAGCAGCAATCAAGCAACGCGCCAGCCCAACAAAGGGAAACCCCTGGGCACAAGAGAAATCAAAGAGCATCACTAAGATTATCAATGGCAGAGCACACACACAGATAGACACGATCAATCAATCCGCTCAGATAACGTGTTCCACCAACATTCCGGCCACCCCACCAAAATCCACTTACCAGCACGCATTTGATCAACAATGGGCCGCGTACAACGTCGTAAATCGCCTCAGAAAGAAAGCAGAATTGATCTTGCCTCTTCTTTAGTTAATAAGAAAACAATTCAGAGTACCTATAAGGCTGCAACGTTGTTTTAAGTCCTACGTTCAACGCTCTAAGACTAGATAAAAAGAGCCCTCCTAAAGAGCGTAACCTATTAACACTAATATAAGCTCTTATTTACAGAAGAGCAGTCCCTTATTTGATAGATCCTAGACCTTATTCGTTGTAGATTTCCTACCTATATTATTAACGTACAACGTATAGTAGTGTTAGACCGCAGCTCTACTCCACTGCGCCAAACAAACCCAAAAAGGTAGCTGAGTATTCAACAATGTTGAATACAGGAGTAGAACAGTATATATTGTCCAAGGGCCCTCGCCCTTGCGCATGTACGCAGCTTACGGCCTACTGCGGCCCGTAGCGTAACACTATATACTTAGTGGCTATTCTTATAGAGGAGAACTACAAACTCTAGGTTACAAATAAACGCTAAAGTAAGAAGGCTAAGCCTAGATAATATATTGCCTTAGGAGGCGTGCTTAAGGCTAATTAGGTGCGTACGTTGATTACAACAATGGAAAGGGTTACTAAACAGGTGGTCAAGGATTAGGCTTCTGATGTACGCCAACGTGCGCTACTAACGTGTAGTAATTGCTATATACAAGGCTACAAAAGGAATCAATGTAGAACAATCTAATTTATATTCTTACAAGATTTCAAATTAATTGAGAACGTTATTGTGGAGTAATCGCTCATGGAGTGATGGAACTTTTGGTGAGGTGGCCGGAATGTTGGTGGAACACGTTACTTAGTTGTCACATGTATTTATCGTAGACAGAATCAATCAATCACTTCAATCTATCAGGTCATACGATAGTCACTCAATAAGCCTTTTCTGAAACCCACAGTGATCATCAAGGCTAATCCCTGGCCGTTACGAAAAAGCCTTATTATCAACCTCCATTATCAATCCATTAACTATGCCAAGTCTCCCGAGATCAGAATAGACGTCAGTGCTTTTGCTTTTGCACTAACGACTCTAGCAGACTTGGTGAAGGGAAAGCATTTTGTTGCGGCTAAATTTAGGACTTCCGTTCACAAGTTCAAAGGGCCGAGTGGAGACACAATGATGAAAATTGCTTTGTTTGCCGTAGCTAGCTGTAGTACTTACACCTTGCCTGAGTTAGCCTCGTCAATATCAGGGGTTCTTGATCTTCTCACGCAATCCACGTCTGCGGCAACAGCATCCTCGCACTTGCTTGGCATGCCAACGCCCCGCATCTCAGATTCCATCATTCCTTCTCCCTCTCTCGCCGGCGCCTTTTTCAACATCTGAATGCAATAGTACTGCCCTCGCAGAGATCGAACCGGCGAATAACTCGCATCCGTATAAGCGACCATGAGTGTTAGACATTGAGACTTCACTATTACGACTGCATCGCCTGACCGACTAGTCAATGGTCGACCTCCGGATTGCGGAGAGGGCCATGGTCTTGAGAGTGGTAAAAACATCTGCCAATGTGCCAAGAGATGTAATGGGCCATTGCAAATTCGTTGAAAGCCTTCCTCGTGGGCCGCATGATGTTGTTCCGCCTAGAATCGAGGTATGATAGTGTGCCATGTTTTCTGATACTGGGTCACATCCGCTGTTGCTCGTGGCAGTGATCGCTTGTCCTTAGCCACCTCTCTTCTCATGGTTATTTCAAGCATTTTTCGCAAAATAGGACACTGTACCTATGTTTTTGTTGATATTTGCACCAGCAACGGGCAGGTTCATCTCCCCGGGCGCGTAGCCTGGCTGTACCTTCGCCCCTACTGACCTGTTATTACGATGAATTTTCGGAATGATCGTGTAAGGGTGGTATCCGTGGACGTTTGCTCGCGACAAGAATTAGAGGCATTCTCTGTTCATTTCCTTACTCTACCTCGTGCAAGAGAAATACTGTTAACTGTTCATAGATATCTCTCAGAAATATCATTGTAACATTGAACCACGAGCAATATTTTTGTGGCACGAATGAATATGAGAAGTTTAAGAGGTATTTATGGCCGAAGCTGAGAAATGAATGGCAAATAACGGAGCAAGAGTAAATCATTCGTATCACCAAATGTCTCAGACCTCACGGAAACAGACACAGTACCTAATTTCCACCCCTTCTCCCTAGTCAGTGGAACTAATATTTAATGTTTTTCATTCTACCCTTCAAAGTTCGGGATTTGTTCCACATAAGGATCGACTATGTTCTTGCAGCTCCTTAGCCACTTGCTCAAGCTGGCCCGATTGTGCATCCATATCATCGTTTGCATGTTGCAATCACTGAAACTCCTGATACAGAATCTCGCTCTCGCGATTAGGTGCTATAGGCCTTCGCGCGGGAGAGATATCCTGTTTTAGTGTGTCTGCTACCCCAGCAGCTTTCCCCGGGTCTAGTTTTCGAGGCCATTGATTATCCTGGAGGAGTGCCTTCTTCGCTTTGCCAAGCTGGCCCATTCATGTATTCTTTTATCGAAGGTCTACCGCTCAAATTGTCATTTGACGTAAGAATTGGTTTCTGATCATCGTGGATGTCTCAGTGCCCATATGGTCAGCAAAAGCTTGCCAATCTGTGCCAAAGCGCGGTACATTTTCCTTAAAGTCTTTTAATTTTGGGGCAGACCAGTAGGGAGATGGACCGAACTTCCTTTTTTCTTCAAGCTTCAGGTGGCGAGGCTCGACAAGACGATATTTGGAATATTTTCGACCTTTGGAACTTGTTATGACTTTATGCGAGTCTTAGAGATATTCCTCGCAAGAATACTCATCGGGGCTGTCGGCTTCGTTTAGGATGCCAGCACATCCTCCGTGCTGCTAGACCCTGTACATGTCACATTGTATAAAAAGGCCACCAAAGGGATCTTCTGGACCACTAGAATTGAGCAAAGCAAAGTTAAACTTGTCCTCATTCGACGGCAGACCCGGAAATTCTTGATAACCACAAAAGCATCTGGTAACTTCATCCTCGACTGTTTCATTGTTGAGCTCATTGGTAGAGCCATCGTCATTGCCAGTGTTCTCATCGGCTTGCTGGAGAACCTTTGCAACAGCTTCTTGATTTCCAACACTCCGCCTAGAGATATCCGAGCCCTTGGAGCCCAAGTTTACGCTACTTAGCCTTGCTCAGCTTGTTGAACCCTTCGGCCTCTTGCTCAATTTATTATTATTTCTCCGTTAGATAGGATTTCATGGCCTTCTTGCGCATAGCAGTCATGGTTTTTTTGTTCTTGGAGTCTTTAGGCGTACTGCCGGTGATGAAATAAGGCCACCATCGCTAGAAGGTTGTTGATTAGCTAGATCGGGGATGTCGTTTGATATGTTATGTCCCAACCACTTTGGAATGGCTTCTGGCCGGCTTTTCGGGGAGGGCTCAATGTCATCCACGGTAGTCGCCTCTTCAGAAACTTTTCTGTCACAAGGTGTATGCTCCTCAGTCCGGGTCTCAGCTTTAGTTGGAGTATCGTAGGCAGACTCATCATCAAAATCTACCCCAGAAGGTAGAACGGCAAGGGCAATCTCCTCCATATGGCGGGCAAAATGTAGCGATAAAGCATCCCGATCCCCGGAAGTATATGTGAGGCAAAGAGGGCATGTTACCTCCGAGACCGAAACGCCTAGACCGTGACGCTGTTCCAAATGGCTCATCATCGCGTCACAATCTTCGAAGAAAACATTGGCGATGGAGCACTCGGTGGAGACAGGCATAGGCCAGGATATCGCCAAATATGTGCTTCCTAAATGGCAACTTGTCAGCAATATTTCAAGCTAATTTCTGCACAGGCAGAGTAGCTCACTTCCAGGCTTTGGTCCTCTAATATCTCACTTGCTTGTTGCATATCGTGCAGGTGAATGTTTGACCAGACCTCGCTTGAGGAGGTAAAGGCGGAAGGCGACTATGGCTCGCTTCAGCCCTGCTAGAGACCATTAAGGGCGCGTAGACTGGTTGAGGAGGAGTAGAAATCATCGTTGTATTCAGGCCGGCTTCTGATAGCGCCAGCACTGAGCTTCCTAGTGCCGAGTCACGGAAGATCGTTCTAGCCTTCTCTATGGCCATCATCTCTAGCTCTTGCTAAGTGGCGTTATGCTAGAGACGAAGCATATGATTATATCGTTCCCAATTCAGCTTACCCAAATGGTTCACGATCGTTGGTGCTGCTAGAGGAAACCTTTGTGCAACGCTCCTGAGGTAGGTTTGTTCGGGTAGGTGCCCTTCCACGAGTTCAATAGCTCGAGGCTCCTCATTATCGAAACTGTCCTCAGCTAGAGACGCAAGGCTAAGACTTAGCATCACGAGAGTGTCAATCTTCATCCGTAGAGTCCGACATAACGCTTCCTCATTCTGCTCAGGTTGGTAGGTGGGATAGTGTTGTTAATCAATAATGTCCACGGCTTGCTCCAGAGAAGGCACAATACCTGTAGAATTTAGGGTCTCATTCTGTCGATCTTTACTACTAATTAAGCGAACAAATGCTACGCCAGGTCAGCAGCTATTCAGGGCAACGATTTCGGGGTCAGATACATACAAGAAATGATGAATTGTCCAATAGATACGAGAACCAGCAGGCAGGTATCGCGCAGCTAGGTAGAATCTTGTAGCATTTCGTCGGGCTTGCCTCGTAACACACCGAGGTCGGTACCTCAGAAGAACAAGGCTGCAGAACTAGACTCCAATGACTAACAATATCGAAACATATTAGGTTGCGGTTTCATGTCAATAAGCATGAGACCTAGGAGCTCTACAACAGCGTTGAATAGAGATCCGATTAGCCCTATTTCGGTCTCGTAGACTTTTCGCGCGACTATATCGACCTACCAGCGCTCTATGCTCACACCAACCTCCTTAACAGCCAACCCCTTGTGATCAGCTTCACTGGAAGTCATATTACCACAAGACTTCTCTTGTTGTCAAACTTACACCTAAGTGGCTAGTTCTAGTTTCCTCGCCCAAAAAAGATAATAGCGATACAATCGTGGCAGCTTTGCTAGCTAGTAACCTAATAGTTGATGAGATAATCAACGATGTGTTGGGATCAGCTCATACGCCGTGGGTCTATTGTCCGACGAAATGCGGGTGTGGCTGCGCCCCGCTTACTGAAAAGTACCCTTCTTCTCAGCCTGGCCGTCTCTGAGATCAAACGATCAAACCCCAACATCATGTCGGGCATCGAAATTGCAGGCCTAGCCTTCGGCATCGTTCCAATAGTTGTGGAGATACTGAAGTTTTACAGCACAGCCAAGCGCAGACTTGCAACGTTCTCACGGCATACGGAAGTTGCATGCGACATCTACCTGAGGTTCCAAGTAGTGGCAGCGAACTTCAACAATGATTGTCGTCTTCTACTTTAGGCTGTAGTTGCTCATCTAGGCAAGGTTTCTGAGATGATAGCAGATCCGACGCACAAGGGGTGGCGGGAGTAGGAAAAGGATATCGAAAAGCGACTGCGCAGCGTGATGCAACAAGATTATGACTTGTGCTAGAGCATCGTCACGCGACAACGCAATATCCTACGCGAAACACAGGAGATTCTAATCAAGCTCGAGGGCGGCCTCGAGAATGCGAAACAACCGCGACACGAAGCAACGCGTAAGATCTGGCACGCTTTCAACACGATGCGTAAGGAGAACGAGTATATCCGACAGCTCGAATCTTTGGACAAATGGAATAAAGCGCTGAGTAGGTTGCGGAAACAAAGATGCAAAATTCAGAAACGTTGTAATGTTCCTTCGGCTTGCATAATTCGAAAAGCGGCGCCGAGGAGCTACCAGGAGATTCGCGTCGCCTCGCAGCAATTGGGAGAATCGCTCCACGATTCATGGTCCTGCACAAACACCTCTCATAGCGGACATCAAGCAAAATTATCACTTGACGTGCAAAGCGGTCATGGTTATGTGCAGCTCGACATTGTTGTTGCCTGTCAACCAAAATTGGGCGAGATGTATGGAAAGTATGTAGGAATGGTTGCGTAATCGCCCACCAAATCGTATCTAAATTATTGCGGTATACTACGCTAACAACAACTTCAAGACCATCTCAAGATTCGACCCCAGATGAACTAATCTGGCTGCAGATTCGGTCAATCACGTTGCCACTACCAACACTCATCAACCCCTTACATGACCACCTCGAAAACAGAACAGCGCCAATCCCGAAACAAACCAAACCAACAAGACCGAATGCGAAGAAAAGAGTCCAATTTTATAATCCTAGGGGTGACGATGGACGTATTCGAGCGCCTGAGTTGGGGAGCATAGGAACAACACATGCTCAATCTCTCGTTATGCTCGATCTGAAAACGACGAAGAGCGTATGCTGCCACGTAAGTAAGGTGCGCTCCTCGACGTCTTTTTGTCAAGATGGCTGCGTGGACTACCTCGACGTTTCGAAGGCCATGCCAATAACCCGATTCATTTTCTATGACGCCAGCAAGCTTGCCACCAAACAAGCAGGTCCGCTATCCAAGTCCCAGGATGCAACCCCTATAAACAATCTGATCCAACGCTTGCAAATCTTGCAACAGATTACCCTTGCGCAAAAGTTGACTGAGGCCGTTTTACAGTACCACTCAACTTCGTGGTTGCCACAAGCCTGGACTCTTCAGGACGTTGCTTGTTTCACAAACCCCACGCTGTCCGACAAAGGCAATATATCCGACATGCTGAACAACTTGCATCTCAGCAATCGATTCCTAGACTATGAATTACTTAACGTTAGGGCAAAGCAAGAAATTCTCGACCTAAAGCACACATGGCATTCGGAATCTTACACTCGCCAAACTTGGTGTTGCACTGCTGGAGATTTGTGCTCAAAGAAATATCACTGAACCGAGCTTGAATCCCACACCTCACGAGATTATCGAGGCAAGAAAATTACTTGATAAAGAGCGTCCCTCCATTATGACTCTGGGCAACCGATATCTTGAGATAGTGCGAAAATGCATTCACTGCGACTTTGCTTGTGACAATGATCTCAATGGCGAAGCACTACAAAGCGCGGTATATACCGAAGTCGTATGTGCTTTGCAAGAGATGAAGACTCGATGGGAGAAGTTCTTCGATAACTGAAATCTCCAGAAGCAGATTGCTTGCATGTCTATACGCGTCTCAAGCATATTGAAACGAATACCCGACTAGGAAATGCCGGCGTCGATTTTCTTTCTTATACGAATTATCATCATGAAATAACGATATTATTGTCCAGCTTCAGACTACATCTCAAGAAAGGGTCTAAGAAAAGTGCAACAATTTTTTCAAAACAACTCGGATCGGACTACAATGCTTCCTAGCAAACACGCCTGGGAGTCAGATGGTTTTGCACATGGCATCTTCTACGACTGGGTTTGCAGAGCCGCTGAGGCTAAGATGCCGATACGGCCCGAGCTCGCAGAGATTCAGATGTTTCAGCACGTTGTCAGCGATCACTCAAAGGTGCAAGCAATTGGATACCTATTTCCCCCGGCCTCCATCTCTTCTGGCATTCTGCATGCCTTTTCAGCTGACTCACAAGGCGATGCTGACAAAACAACGCAAAACAAGATTCATCATGGTACGCTTCAATTAACATGATAGAGTACCGATAGCGGCTCACAATGCCACGAAAGTCAATAAAATAGACTTGGAAGAGCAAGGAGTAACGGCACAGAGACCGTAAATTGACCGGACTGAGAGTATCTACATCACATTCGTTGTTTGGCCTGCAGTCGGGAGAATCTTTGATGATCAGGGCTTGTGCATTGGAGATGATGAATGATAAATTATACAATCAGTGTTCACATTGGGATTCAGAAAAGATGGTCAATCAGGAGACTGTGTTGCAGGTTTGTACGGATCCGCCTATTAGTGGAAACTTGTTGAAATTTATGAGATGATGAGCAAGCCATATTACTCAGGCAGGACTTTTCTGAATGATATTGTGATGGCACATACTGATATAGATTTGGCTTACCAAGGCCCGGGTATTGTGCTACTAGGTCTGCGTAATATCTCTCTCTATAACCTTAAAAAATATCTCTTGCCAAGGCCGGAACATGATGCATATGCGATGCATTATAGGAAACAGGTAATAAATCATGATACCAACACAACGAATAGTTCGAAGCTATCCACAGCTCACCTGGTGTAAAGAAGATCCCTTCCTTTAGCTGTGAAGGGAGTTCCTCTTCGAAAACCCATCTTTGCTTACTACCTGGTGTTCCCCTACCGTTACTAATCCTAAGTTAAAAAATTTTCATAACTAGGTGATGTGCATCGATGCACTACTGTCGTGCTTCTACGGCGGACTTCTCAGCCTCGGGCGTATATTTGTAGCACCATATTTCCTGCATCCGGTCTCTTATGGCTTGGAGTATGCTACGAAATCGACCAAGACCAGATTGAAGGAGATACTGGCTACACGAGTTCTTCTGCTTATATATCTCAGCGCAATGCAAGCGTGAGCAGTGGATATTGCTCTCGATCGCATATCGCGCGTATGATTCGATCCTTAGTCAATCAAGTCTACGCACCACTTGAAGCAAAATACTATCTCGTCGAGTATATATTGACAGGTTGCCTAGAGAAGAGCTTACCCACTGTCGAGCTAGAAGTAAGGCTCGAGTTAGCCTCCAGTCTCCGCCAAGGACTTGCCACGTAAATTGTGGGCTCTTTGAGATCTGCCACAAGATGTTAGAGTATGGTTGTTCAGTATTAAGATCACTTAGGGTGATATGGACCACGATGTGAGGAGGTGCGCAATCTACGACGGTCTCAATCATGACATAGTTTTCATGCGACTTATCAAGTGAATGCAATTAGGATCATGGTAAAAAGTCCGTTGAAATCACACTTCTGGTAGCCGAAAAGACACTTTCTGCTTTGGCCCAGAAGTCCTATGCTTCCACCACCGTGATTGTTCGATACCGATGCACTAGGCCAATCTCTACCCTCGTGATATGCTACGCAAATTCTGGAGAGTGCTCTATGATAGTGTGATCAGGTAACCATACTGGAACAGCTTAGGATTAGGGCAGTGATACTAATGGTCCGCCAAATTGTTTGCCCAAAATAGCTTCGTTGCAAGGACATGAGTGCCCGAGCATGTTCGCACGAGTTAAAACAAAGTTGGGCTGTCGCAGTGCTCGTAAAAGATAATTTGATGACCTGTGGGGAGACGAAAGAAAGGAGAAAGCAGGTGCGAGGTCGTTGGTGAGAATTGCGACTCTTGTTCCACAAAGCAGTGAAAGGGAACCAGGACTCTAATGTCCCGGTTCACCCTCCGTTATGAATTTGGATTATGAGGAGAGGCTTGAACATTTCCTGTAACTTTTATGTCCTTAGACTAATATGGTTCCTCTGGTAGCTAGGCAATTGTGAGTTTTGTGATACCTGGGTGTTTTAGATGGGTAGCCTTGGAACGTTGTCCTACTTTGTTACTACGCTGGGGAAAATAACAAACACAAGGCTAAAGCTAAAGTTGGGGCACCCTGTGGCAATCTGCAAGAGATCAACAAGCAGGAGAAGTCTCGACCACCCTGTATCTCCGTCGATATGCCCTTATAAGCGTAATTAATACTTGAATGGGGGAGTCCATCAAGCCACACCCGTAACAAAGTACCAGGAAAAGTATCTAATAGCCGGACTTGGCTCATAGATGGCTAACAGATGAACTGTGAATTGGTGTGGTTATGATTTACAGCTTGGAGGGAAGACCTGAAAAGTGAGAGGAAAGTAAATCTAAAGTACTATGTACGTGAGATGTTTCCTGAATAAAAGGAAGCTTCATTTTTGATTGTTTACGTCACCACAACTCTGTTTCTGGGTTCATCAGGTTAAGGACCATGCATATCGATACACCCACTGATTCCCCGGTCTCGCGAACCCCAATCTAAGTCCTTCAGATCCGGGCACTCAGTCTTGCAGCGACACCACTTACCGCCAAGGCCCATGATTGCGAAACAGCGCTTGTCCATATTCATCGCATTGTGGTAGATGTTGTGAGCAGCTTCGCCCTTTTCCTTAGTCCGTGCTATTGGAACATAGCATGCTACCTGCTCCCGTTCTGATCATGCTATCAGGTAATCGAACTGGATGTTTGGC
The DNA here is from genome assembly GCA_028456385.1 of Ophiosphaerella korrae. NCBI lineage: Eukaryota > Fungi > Ascomycota > Dothideomycetes > Pleosporales > Phaeosphaeriaceae > Ophiosphaerella > Ophiosphaerella korrae. The sequence continues at coordinate 125,205 of JALNQF010000048.1, read as the reverse complement.
TTGAAGCATGTTTCTAGGTTCTCGCACCTAAACTTTTCGCTGCCTAGATGATTTCTTTCCTCGAAGGGTGGAGGCAATGTCCACCACTCGGCACCAACCGCGCGGAGCTGTTCGCAGAACTCGTCTTCCGTAGTTTGGTTAAACTGTCGAGGTGTGTCTGTCGTTCGATATAGACCTAGGAAGTTCATGTCGACGAGATCGGCGTGCTTGATCCAAACTCCACCCGCCTGCGGCCAGCACACCACGCGCGCTCCAGATTTCACCAGACTCGATCGAAGCGCTGGCTCTGGGGAGGTTTTTCCAGGCCTGGCACGCCATGCACTGTAGAAGAGGGGTGTGCCGTCCGCATCAAACCAGGCTGCATTGTCAGGAAGCACATCTTGAAACGGGTCCGATGCGGCCTGATGGGATATTCGCTTGAGCCCTCTTTGTAAGCTTGGATCTAGCAAAGGAATCGTTCATGCTCGAAAAAGCCCCTAGATATCCCAAGGAAAGCTCAAGGTGAGCAGCACAAAAAACAAGATCAAGGAGAGGAAGAGTTCCTGCAAATAAGCTTTAGTTCCCATGCTTATGGCGGTTGCGTAGAGAAAGCTAAAGAAATATTAGAATTTTTGTTGAGATCAACAGGCGATTTAACCAGTATTCACACTGACACTAACTCGATTGCCAAGCAGGCTAACTATAAGTCACGAAGCGTTCCCGGTGCGTAACTATATTCGCAGCATACAATATCAAGAGCAATTAGGCGCTCGCAATTCCGTTGGAATCATTCCTTCACAGCTAATATGATCATGTCACATGCCTCGGTATCACGCCTTTCGTATATCTCTTGGAACGTATGCCGATATAGAAGAAGGAGTTACTGGTGTTCCATAACAAACAGCTTGTGCCCGGCGCTAACTCTATACAGCAATACCCGAGTGGTGCAAGTTGACTGTAATAGGTAATAGACTCGGTACCAACTAGCATAATGCTAACATAATAACTACGGCGCACATGCGTAGTAGGCCAGCTGAATGTGGCATAAAATACAGTCATGTCGTGGTCATGTTATCATCACCGCAGTCATGCATTGAGAAGTCCGCATACGCCATAACGAATGAATCTGCGAGTCGTTCTTTCGACGTAAAATTGGCGACCTCATTTTTTTGTACTTTTTCAAATGAAACTACTCCAATTGCCTTCGATGGAAAGCTACGTGGTGTGGTTTGATACCTAGATTGTCATGCGCTGGAAAATTAATATCGTACGTTGGTATCATCTTTTTGTCGCCAGCTGTGCTTGCGGATAACTCAGTTCCACTTATATAAGGTAATATGCCAAACACATCAAACGGCAATCATTGCATCTATGTACAATGGTACCAAAGCACACCCAGCGATCAACTGAACCTTACTAAACCTCTGTCCTACCTGTACTGTGCGCTACACAATTTTTGGCACATCTTCTAGAACAGTGTATAACCTAGAGGCTACATTGTCATCGATAAACCGGACGATTGTAGCTACCTTCTCTATTACCAGAAACATTCCGGTGTCATCCCTCACTATACACGCGCACATATTTTTCCAGGTACAAACGGGTGCTTTGATGCCGTATGTTACCATAGCCTTGCTTACATCGCACCAGTCCACTTCTGTACCACCAGAGATGGTATTCATCGACCTGGTTCGGTTCGACGACAAACTACATACACAGCAGATGCCAAGCTCCCAAGAGATTGGACTGATGGAAAACAACCATTGTCATATGCAACGGCGAGGTAACTACCTCCGTAAAGTTCTACCCTAATAGCACGGATAACTTCAATATCGCGGGAAAGGCTACCGTACTCGGTATCAGCATATCGGGAGACTGTATGCTAGACTCAGATAAGGAGTTATCATGTGGTATTAGGCTGTAACTGAGGCTACAACGTCGAACTGGAATTGAGATGTGCTGAAAAAGGCGGTTTCCCGCCCACTCACACATCAAATCGCTCTTGATTTCACTTTTCCACATCATAAATCGGTGTCGCCCGGTCACAAATCTACTCCATTTTCTTCATCCTACATTCTTTGCCCCGAAAACTATGAGGATACTGCAATTATTGCTATTTTTCTTCGCAGTCGTTCTGGCTGATGTTGAGTTCCTATCTATTAATCTCAAAGGATGGCACAAATGCGACAATACCGAAATGGCCAAAATCTCCTCAGCATGGGAAAATGCAGTGAAGGTGGCAGCCGCCCTTCGCAAAAATATCAATTTTAATGAGGCTGCCGCTGTTGAATACCTTGGTCCACCAGTATACACGGATGGCTACGCTGGTAAGATCCGTAAAATCTTCGAAAAAATAGCAACATTTGGTCAAGGATCAAAACGGACCCCAACTCCACCGAAGTGGGACACGTATGTCCGATGCGACGATTGGCAAGGGAGATGTAGTAAGATTGGGGTGAAAGCCTATACTGAAAATCATATAACAACCCCGGAGGGAAAGTTCCCACGGTCCGATGATGAGAAAGTTACGTCCACACCAGTCATAAATTTTTGTCCGACCCGGTTCAAAATGTCTACATATGCGGAGAAAGTCATGGAAAACAAGGGTTCAGAGATAAGTCAAAAGTATAGTTTGGACTTTTATGCTGGTAATCGAGGTGGGTATACTCTCATTCAATTTTGTTGCCCAACCTAACACGGTCTAGACTCAACGGCCCTCCACGAGCTCATGCATGCCGACGTAGTTACCTACCAAGGGAACGCCAATAGACACATCCATGATATGATGTTCAAAATCAAAAATAACCCAGTGTGGAAGAAAGCGTATGGACCTGCTTGGGCCAAGGTGTTTGCGCGTGGAGGAGTCTTTTGACGGGGGTTGGGTCACCCAAAATGGTACTTCAAAGACTACGAGCACTGTAACTGTAAGCTAAATGGTTTTACAGCGGACAGCTTTACGCTTTATGCGTTGGCGAAAGCTGGACAAAACGCCCTGGGTGACAAGTATCCATACTTTCCGCGCCCTTGTAATGAGTTGATTGACGACAGGGACCCAGAATTTCACCCACGTCCTACTCAGGTAAACAACGGCGAATTGACCTGGACGCCAAGCAAGGAAGGCTTTTTCTACGGCGAGGAGGTACTAATGGATCAGATCTGCCGTGATTCACAAGATCACGCCAAGTGCCCGCCGGTGATCGAGGTCTCAAAATATCCGAAAGAATATATCGAACAAAGGAATGCTTGGCTCAACGAGATCGCAAATGTTAAGTTTGCTAAGCTCCCAGCAGAAGCCACCATCGCAGGGCCTGTACCGGAAAACATATCGCTGAAGTGTAATTTCTATGCTCTTCTCTTCAACCACTCCGCCATCCCTATTGATACCAACTTTGCAAAGCTGAAGATTCTGGATGCGTGCAAAATCTTCAGGGATATTATATTGGACGCGGAGAAGCAGCCGCAAGTCCAAATACAGTACGAAGACGGGGGATTGGCGATGTACCCATACGCCGCTTGGAACGCTGGTCATCCAAATTGCATCGCTCGTGGCAAGAATACAATTTCTGAGTCTCATTGTGCCGATATGTTCAACGAGCTTGTCGTCGATAGGTGCCCAAGAAACATTCTTACCAAGACATATGGTGGCTCAAAAGTTGATAACTGCATTGTTTACGGGTTCAATATGGCATAGAATTTCCATCTTGGACCAGGAGCAGGAAGGAAACGGAAATTGTCATTGAAATAGTGAATACAGGCCGAGCAAAGATACAGGTGGTGCTGGAAATTGGAGAAACTCTTAGGCGCATTCACTTCACAGGTCTACTGCCTATTATTTTACTTTTGATATTTTGGCTAAATGTACTGTATATCAAGGTCAAGGCACACTAGGTTCTAATGAATCCTTTGTTTATAGCTGTATTTTAGGTAGACGTGTCACAAGTGATCTGAGAACGAGCACATCGGTCGTAACTCTTCGCGTCATTTCTCCTCAGACATTTGCAATAACTAGTTACCGGAATTTCAAAGAGAGCTCTATTCCGCCCAGTCTTCTGTTCTGGCGATATCCACCGATCCGCGTCCGTGTTTAGATACTCTCGTGCAATTTCCTGCACTCGGTGTCAGTCTTCGTACTTGGTAATCTCAGCAGCATTCGCCTCAATCTGATCTTCTGCATTTTCCTGGAAACCCTAAGCTCTCCCATGAGTGAGTGGAACACCTATCTCGGGTAAAGCTCGCGCGAAGAGGGATCACACCCTGTTCCCGTGTGTTTACGCATCGCAGAAATAGCTCTTTCGCGACTCGCGGAACGTTCATAACATGATACACTTTCTCCATTCTTGAGAAAGGTGCTGGCTTCGTACGCCGTAATAAGACTGCTTTCTGGTGCCCGCGCGGATAAGTTATTCGCGCACGGACCACTCGACTCCGAGAGCTTCCCGGAGTCGTCAGCTACCGAATCGATCCCATGTCATATTTTTCATCTCACCTCTAGGTATCCCCTCATCCTAAAACAAGTACAATGCCGCCCTTTTGGACTATCGGCACCCTGTTCGGTGCCTCCAGCGTCATGCTCGGTGCCTTTGGCGCGCACGGCCTCAAGCAGCGCATTTCGGACCCAGCGCGGATCGCGAATTGGAGCACCGCAGCGCAGTATCAGGTTAGGATTACCTCTTGTTTGTGGAAGTGATGCCATGGGAAGAAACTGGGATGGAATAGCTCACTTCCTCACTCCGCCGATCTACTTTACGAAATATACAAGCCAAACTAACAATGCCCAGTTGATCCACTCTACAGTTCTAACATTCGCATCCGTCGTCGCGCCACACAATCATCTCGCCATGGGTCTGTTTACGGCCGGCATGACCATGTTCTCGGGCTCGATTTATTTGCTTGTTTTGGATCCGCAGCGGTTTAAGGCGTTGGGGCCTGTGACGCCGATTGGAGGGCTGTGCCTGATTGGAGGGTGGGTTGCTCTCTCTGTGAGGGGAAGGGGAAGAATTTAAAAAGGCTGAGATGAGCGGAACGGGAAAGGTGCAGCAGCGAACATGGTAATGGGGAAAAGCCATCTGTTGATTAGATCGATATGGTCCTAGCCAGACCTGGCCAATCAATAAACGCAACCGTGTAGATGCATGCCATGAACTTCGTAAACTACGGACGGAGGGGCTTGCGCACGTGCAAGTATAAGTATGTATTTCTAGGCTCCTGGATGAAGATGGTATCGCCGCGCATACCCTTGAAATTGAAAGACTAATGTCTTTCAGAACCCAATTTTGATACTGGGGTATATTGGTGGTCAGCATTTAGTGTCAGCCCAGAATGGCAGCCGATGATTTTCCCAGAGCCGACTACATAAAGGGTCATACATAGCTAAGCTTTTGACTCATCTCTTGGTACTTCTTGTTTCTCTGGAAGACTAAAGCTCTAATCTTCCATCGCACATCTCTCATTAGAACGCGTGTGACATTATTGACGTTAATTCATAGACGGCCATCACTTCCTTCTCCAGCTCAACAACCAGCCATGCCTTTGGAACTCCGCGCCGTCACTCCCGCCGACCTTGTCTCCTGGATACGTATTCGTGCCATCGCATACTACGGACCTACCCACGACGTTTTACACAACGGAATGATTCAAGAATCTTCCATCCGTAGCGCCGCAGAAGATCGAAAAATCGATCTCGCAAACCCCAACAAGTGGCACTGGAAGATTGTCGATACAGACCTACCACCCAGCGCTGACGACCCACCCGACAACCGAGGACGAACAATAGCTATTTCTGCATGGAGCATGCACAATCTACCCCAAGACAAATCAAGTGAAATGGCTGCGAATTCGTCCGCCGCAAAGCCCAGCGCTACTAAACCACGATTTATTCCACCCGAAGTGCGAACGGATGTACTCAACTCCCTGTTCGGCCCATTGCACGACGCACAAAACGAAATCATGGGTACTTCGCAGCATTACTTCAAGCTGATTAGTTTTGCAACGCATCCGGAGCACCAAGGTCGTGGTGCTGGATCGATGTTGTTGAACTGGGGTGTCGCGAAAGCGGATGCGGAGGGACTGGCTACCTATCTAGACGCCACAAGTGTAGGGCGGCCTATATACGAGAAGAAGGGATTCAAGGTGGTTAAGGTGATTGAGTGGGATAGAGCACCCTGGGGAGGGGAAGGAATCGATTGTCATTGGAGTATGGTGCGGCAACCAAAAGTGCTAAAATAAAATCAAGATTCGAGTCCTGCTAGACATATTATAATCGGGGAACGGCGAAACGAGGGAGACAACTCTCTAGGGAAGGATTTCAGCCTTAGTGGACTGCCACTTTTGTTTACTGTTGTTGGATTTTGCAAGCTTTGGGAGAAACTTAGTGCACGAGAGTGTGTGCATATCGAAAGCCCCCCCCCCGCAAGTGAGAGAACAAAGCCCCAGACACACCACACTATCTCATAGTATAAAACCACATTCCTGAACATGGTGGCCACCTCTAATTTGTCCCTAGTTGTTGTTGTTGTCCTCTTTGTAAAAGTTTCTCGTCCGTCTTTCGCCTATCCGAAGTACCTCTTCCACCATCTTTCCTGTTCCGTCTCTTGGCGTCAATTTGACTTTGAAGTCCCTCGGAATAGCGACCAACGCTGACTTTATCTGATTGTAATCGACGTAGTCTGTGTTTGGTGGGTTATCTGTACTCGCTTCGATTTTAAAAAGAGATAGGATTCGGAACAAAGCTGCGCTGATGAGTTTTCCAGCTATCGTGGCACCGGGACAGGAACGCGAGCCAGCACCGAAGGAAAGATGAGGTGTAGTTGAAGATGCTCTCTCACTGTAACCGGCAGTCCCTTTTGAAGGAGGCGGAGAGAGCCAACGCTCCGGGTTGAAGGTGCCGGCATCTGGGCCCCAATAATCAACATCTGCTTATGTTACTGCACTGTTCGTTTCGTTTCGTTTCATGAAATCTGGCTCCTCACCGTGATTCCCGGCTTGCGCATTTATCAAAACCATTGTGCCTTTTGGGATTGTTGCATTGCCCCAGCGCACGTCGCTCATTGTCTTGCGCGGCAAGCTCATGCTGCTCACTGTATAGTATCGTCCAGCTTCTTTGACAATTGCGTTGAGGTAGGGTACGGTTTCTTGCTCAAACTTATTTTCCCAAGTTTCTTTTATATCTCCTAGTCTCTTAATTTCCTCGTATGCACGGTCCTGATACTTTTGCCCTTCGACTGTTGATAAAGAGCCAATACAGGATACAAGCGTGCCCGGTATTGTTTCAAACCCTCCAGAGACAAGAGATAAACAAATTGAGCTTACTTCAACACCAGTGAGGCGCGTCTCTTCATCCTTCAGGATCGCAGCGCTGATACAAGGCTTCTCAGTACCCTTCTTGATCATTTCGCGGACTTTATTGAGTAGCTCATCGAGGTATATATCTCGCCTCCGACGTAGCTCTTTCGAACGATGATTCTTTTTGTTGTTAGGTAAGTATCGCAGCATAGGTATGTAATCCTGGTAGTTCTCGGACGCGGAGCGCAACAGCGATATAGCAGAGCCGACGTAGAGGATTTCACGGAGTAACTCGTCGTAGACTTCATCCATTCGTATCCCGTAGCACAGCGTAAGTGTGGTGTTAAGCGCATAACGTTGAATGTAAGGACTAATGCTAACTTCATTTTTACCGCCTTTGCTATCATGCATCAAGTCCCGCACGATGCAGTACGACTCCAAGTCAAACATTTCAAAATAGTTCTTCATCATAGCTTTACTTAGAGTGGTTGATGCGGCTTTTCGCTTATTCCGGCAACTTTCATCCCAAGGTGAACTCCCGATAGTGAAGCCTTGTGTCGATGAGATGAGACCGTGGAATGTAAACAGCTTGGGTCGATCGATCAGCCCTTGTGGATTCGAAATTAATATTTTCTTGCAGTCTTCAAACGAGTTGACGACGACAGTGCGAGTGTTCCCAAGCCTAATTTGGAAGACCGAGTGGCCATACTTGCGCCACCACGTTTCGCATACTGTGGCATGGTCTTCTCCGAGCTGAATCAAATGCCCTGTAATAGGAAGTGCGCCAGGTATCTCGGGGATGCCTTGAATGTAAGGCACATCAGTCCGAGTGAGTCGCTGTTGCAGACGATCAGTACTGTATAAGTAGACTTGTATCACATACTTTGTAAATGACAGCGAGAAAAGCCACAGTTACTGCTACTACAATGACGTGTTCCCCAAGTAAAGATTTCAGGTCGGAAAGCTGTTTCGTGATGTTAGAAATCATGTTGAATAATATCGTATCGCGTGCCATGCAGGCGTCAACAGAGTTAATTTATCTCATGTTTGAGACCTGTTCTTATCTTAAACAGCATGGCGATAGCGCGCATATCAATGAGGGGTTGTCCCGGATTCATGGGCTCTTGCCGAGAATTAGTTGGTGGAGCTTGTACTCTTTTGTCATCCGACACTACATGTCTACAAAGCCTCGCATGTTTGATATCAGCACTTTCTAGATACTCCTGAATCTGACCATATTTTTGGAACCCGTCTGTTTGCGCAAAGCCTAGATGTTGCTGAACACTCGCATAGGGACAAAGCAAGACCCATTCTTCCTGGTTGTCATCCTTGTCAATACGCCAGCCTCCACCCATCGCACCTTCAGTAAGGAATCTCTGTAGGCGGTGTTTATTCGCCTCAAATGTTTGATTGAACTTTTCTCTGGCGCCAGCCTTTATCGAGTGCCGCACAATACTAATCAACAGTTTTCCATTGCGGGCCTTCGTCCTACTGTACTAGGACAAAAGTTAGGAACGCCAAGCTTAACTCACCGTGCACCTCCAAACTACGTCACCACTTCAACCCACCACAACCATGGCTACACCGCGCCGATTTGGACGAGAGATAGATGGAAATGTTCGCAGAAAGCCAAATATAAGTCTAGATGAGCGCAACAGAATTGTTAGGATAGTATTAGGTGGTGCAGGGCACTCTAAAGTTGCACGCTAGTTCAACTATACACACTTAGCTGTAACTAAGATTATGAAAAAATACCGCGAAACAGGCAACGTCAAAGATAAACCTCGTAGTAGCCGTCTACCTATACTATCGCTACACTAGAAGAAGCTCATCTATCGCAAGGCTCGTGCCTAGCTAAAGATTGAGTACTTAGAGCTCGCTAAAGCTACTATAGTTGTAGCAGTAGATAGGACTCCTTCGAAGCCACCTAGCTACAAGACATTGTACTGCTTTATTAAAAGACGTGGCCTTACTAAAAATCTATGCAAAACGCGACTAAAACTTAAGCCTATCTATGCTTAGAAACGCTAGCAGTTCTGTCGACAGTATCGCTACTTTTAGTAACACTCGCGTACACTTAAATTCTTAGATAAGTGCTCTCTTTAGAAGGGCTCTAGCCACAACCGTGAGTAGTGCTTTTAGTTCTCGTAGGAGAAATAGAAGCTAGAGATGATAACTAAGGTTAACGTCTATAGGCGCCCTGCCTAGATAGTATAGGGATCTATATAGCTAGATAAACGAGGTAGACTACGCTGCAGTCTACTCGTCATTATAGAGAGAGATAAGCGTGCACGACGACGTAGCTACTTAAGCAAAAGTTATATTAAAGCTCTTCGTAAAGGCCTACTGCCTAACTAGCGGCAGTCTTAGCTTTTCATGCAGGATAATGCGCGCATACACACCTTGCGCGCAATGATAAGACGGATGGCTCAACACCACATCACACCTATCTTACTTACCTAACCTTAACCTAATTGAGCACCTCTAGTGGCATCTTAAGAAGCTAATGAATAAGCACTACCCATAATATAATAACTCTTCACAAGCTAAAGAGGAGTGGGAGGGCTTCTGCAGCGCGTTGAAGGAGTGCTGGCGGCGTATACCAGGTACGCTCATACGCAAACTCATCTTGAGTATGCCGAGGAGGATTCAAGCTTGTAGGCGCGCGCAAGGCTGGCAGACTAAGTAGTAACTTAATTCTCTTCAAATGCATCAAAAAAACCGAGTTTCTATGTAATTTTAGGTGGTGGGTGGTTGTGAACGATGAGGCGTCAATCTCATGTTGGGTGCGCACGTGCCACGCTGTTCCAAACTTTTGTCCAGTAACTGTATCGGCATCCGACGTCGGGAGAGGTAATACAGCATGCAATGCATCTATATGTTGCAACCATTCAACTGAAAATTCGTCCTCCAAGTCGTCGAGAAGTGCTTGATTCTCCTAGCTTGGTATGAAGTGGTTCATGTGCTGATCGAGCGAGTCCCATTCTCCGACAATGTAAAGATAGGAAGGATCTTCACACTGTTGGAAGTAGTCGAAGGTACGGCCTGTGTATCCTTGCATGGTGTTTTTCGCTTTTGCGAGTTTCAAGTGCAGTCTTGAGTCGTCGATGCTTGTGGACAATCGCAGCAGCGCAAGTTCAGTAATCGTTATGGTGTATGAAAGAATTGTGGGAACCTTGCGGGATAAAGTAGACAATATGGTTTTTGCGCGCAGATGCAGTGCTCTTACGGGCATACATGTCGTTTTATTTATAAAAGGATTGTTTGCATAGCATCCAGACAGCGAGGTCATACGCAAGTGCTTTCTGCATGAATTCAGGCTAGTCGAGGCAGCCCCACCTCAGGTTGGTTGATGGCGGATGGAACAGCAGTAGCCTGCTTACTAGCCACCATCCAGAGCCATCTTAATCCCATCAATGTTTCACGCTTTAATGTGGCATGCTCTCATAATATTAGCACCCATCTAACCTGCCAGATGCAGCTACAAGACCGATAAGATTTAGTCGTGATGTCGTCAATAAACCTGTACGTGAGTTTTTCGTGTTTCCCGTAATTCTGGCCTAACTCTGAAGGAATTATATAAAAATCGCGTGTCCGATGGGGTATTTATTAAAACTCACTGCTGGTCCTCGATACTTGACAAGCTTCATGAAGTTGCGCCGATGCTGAGACTATTCCGGTGGGATGACGTATGCCGCCCCGGAACTGTGTGCGTGTGACCATTACACCCCCATCGCCATTCTTGAAAATGTCAATGGAACAGATTTCCAAACAGGTAATTTCGGACCTGTTTTGGGCTTCTCAGGCCTACTAGATCCAGGATATGCCTATGCCGAGGTTTAGACGTAGCATCACATGCGTTGCATTGCCCCGAAATCCCGGGTCTAGGTACCTAACACAATACCTAATTGTTGTAGGCATCCACTATTCTTTACCAGATCCCACGCAGCTAGGTACATAAGACTAACATTACAGAAACAGTATAAGCTCGCCTTGGTAACCCGCTGACCATAGATGTCCACTACCCTAAATTTGAGCAAGTTGGTGCCGGACTTGCCTAACACCAGCATGCTGTCCCAGTTATATGGTCGTGTATCGGGGCCTTCTAAAGGGGGATGGGTTTTGTCTTAATATAGGCTGGGATTCCAATTCCAACGCGGGGTAGATTATTGTTACTCCAACCTGGGGATCGTACGCTACGATTGAAGCAGTAAGTGTATCTTCCTTTAACCTGCCCCAAAGCAAAGGAGGGCGGAAAATCTCCGGAAGATTGTGCCATTCTCATGCCTATAAGTAACGAGCGAGAGGCTGCACATGACCAATTTTCAAGCTTGTCTGCTGCTCTGGACTGTTATTATACTGGAAGCAAAATGCATTTGCAGATATATTGTCTTTTGGCGAATGCCCTATCACTAACTGTAGCCAATCCATTGCGCGCAAGACAAGAGCAAGCGGCTGGGTACCTTACTACAGTATTTAAGGGTGACGTTCCACATGTCTTCTTCAACTTGGCTTCTGCTGCCAACCCTTCAACCTTTTCTCCAGTGAAAAATGGCCAGGCTGTCCTTGTTCCGACCAAGGGTACGAAAGGGGCGCGAGATCCATTCATATTAAGATCACAAGATCATTCCAAGGTAAGAAAGGCGGTTTTCAGATCTTTCACCCAAAGAGAATTATATTGACCGTTTTGGTAGTACTTTGTTATTGCAACTGATCTGGATATCGGCAAGACAGACTGGGGCACAGCTCAAACATTTGGCTCGAGAAGCATATTTGTATGGGAATCAAGTGATGGTGTTACTTGGTCTACGGACAGCCTAGTCGAACTAATGCCTCCAACCGCCGGCTATGTAAGTCGCCAATTACGGAGCGAAAGATCGACTTGTGCTGACAATTCTCGGAGGTATGGGCGCCATCAGCTATCTGGGACGTTGACCGAAACCAATATGCTATATTCTGGAGTTCACGTGTCTATGCGCAATCTGACACTGCACATTCTGGGCCTTCACAAGGACCATTCATTTATTACTCGCACACAAGCGACTTCAAAACATTTACAACTCCAGCACTATGGAATCCTAACGCTACTGCTACGGTTATTGATCAAGAGATACAATACATTGGGGGCCAATCTTACGTGCGGTATCTTAGCGATACCAACGAAGTAAGGAGAGTGATTCTTGATAGATCTGATAATGGCCTCTTTGGGACATGGACGAGAATTGGCGTACCAGTCGACAAGGTGCGAGAAGGTCCTGCATCATACCAAGACATTTTACGACCTCAGCGCTACTACCTTTGGGAAGATGACTATGGAGGCCCTGGTTATGAATGCTACTACACCGAGGATTTCACTGTTCCGTACACACCCTGTAATCCCAGCTTAGTGCCAACTGGCATGCGGCATGGAGCAGTTGTGCAAATAGACCAAAGCACGTTGACTGGGCTTTCAAAGCTTTAGGAACATTCAGATATTTCTTCAGCAATCTCATTCAGCTTAATAAAACTATTTGTTGTTCTGTTTGTGTATTATATTCCTTGCGTCAACCAAAGTTCATTGAGTAGGCGAAACCAAATGAATTCACTACATAACAGGGGTTGTAGTGCAAGTGGTAACCGGGTATATATGTAGGTGTTATTAGTTTTCGACTTTTCGCTCATTTCCCCGTCCCATAGCTGGCGGTTTAAAGGCTTGATCCTGCCTTCTGTGCTCCCTCGAACGTGTGCTGAATAGCATCCCATAGCGGCTCGCCGCCCATGGTCATGTCTTTCCAAGCAGGGCAAGAAAGGCTCAAAAGCGGCGCGGCGAGCGTGTCGGTGACCAATCTCAGTGGAACTTCGAGGGTGGCAAGCAGTGGAGAAAGTGAATTGGGCAGGAAAGTTTTCAGCAGCTGGAAAACAAGGCACAAAAGGTTGTTCTTCTCAAGTAGCGAAGCCGAGTTTAATACACCTCCAGTCATGTTGTGCATATCGAGGCCAGTGAAGGAATTTACGGTGCCGGTATTACCGCCAATACTGTTATGGTAGATTAGTAGGCATAGCCCCGCTTATTAGGCGAAAGTAACAGAATGACATACCTGCCCAATACCGGATATTTCGACACCCATGAGATGATGTCTAGGTTTAATGGAATCAAGCCATACTCGACGGGCTTACGATACCAATTTTCGGGAATCGTTTCATGGCCCATGCGGTACTCCATGTTTCCCTGTTGGTCATTGTACACAGCGAAAAATTTCCTGAGCACCTCTTGGGTGAGGATTCCCTCAGGATGCTCGGCTGAGTGGTTAGACAGCAGACGACCAAGGAAAAAGTAGCCAGCGTTGCGACTAACCATACCAGTCACAGGACCATAATAGAAATTGGGGTTATGTGCAACGCTGTACTCCCAACGTCGAGCGGCCTGGTCGGCTAACAAGTCCATGGAGATGACACTATTTCCATCGGCGCGATCGTGGATCTCACGAAAAAGTGTCATGTTCATCGTCCAAGCATCGCCGGTGACGTAAAGGTCGTTGCGCGTGAGGGATGCATCAGATTCAAGCCAGTTGTGAGACCCTTGAAGACCACGAGGTCTGCCTATACAACGTGTGAGAATAGAGCAAGGTATAAAATCAGAGGATAAATACCGAGGAGGCCACCGAGATTTCCCAATATGTTGTCTGAATTATCGCCAGACGCCCTGCCACCGATGGAGAAACCGGGATTCAACGATAGCGGATTGCCCGTCCAGACAGTACCCATCACACCGAGTATAAGGGAGAGTTCGGTACCCATGCCCATTACTTCACTGTCCTGTTAGTGCCGGGCCTAGCGAGATTGGCTACTACTTGCTTGAGACGGACCTTGATTGATAGCAACAACCACTTCTGCAAAGCTAGTTATCCCACTGCGAGGAATGTAGGCGTGGTTGGCTAGAGCATTGAGCCCGGGACAAGGGCCACGTTGGTCACTTTTTCTAGGGGCCTGGAAGGCGTGTCTGCCACTAACATCAATAGGCTTGGTGATGTCGATGATGAAACGCTTTTCATTTTTGAACTTTTCAACTGATTTGATAGCTTCAACCAGTTTATCTGTGGTAAGGCCATCAAGATTACGGGCATCGAGGGCAGGGAAGGCCTTGGCTAGTGGGGAGCTTAATGATAATAAGAGTAGGGCAGCGGATGTGAACTTCATCGCGAATGAGAGAAATTATTTGGAAAGCGATTTTACGAGGGCGTGTGAAGAAGGGGGGGGGGGGGTTGATCCTCGGGATGAAAAAAGAGTGACTACAAAACGAACGAAACATCCACAACTGTAGGAAACAATGGGGGGGGGGGGGAACAGAGGCGCACAATGAAGTTGCGGTTCATGGCATTAGATGAGAACACACCAAAGTGTAATAGTAGAGCAGCACGGTTTCAAAGGAGCAGGCTTGGTACATGACTAGGTAGAGCTATGTAGATCAAACCGCCCTAATCTTCCTAGATATCCTGTCGGCAGGCGCGAAAAGCGCGGGGTGTTGCGAATGAATCATGCATGACCAGACATGGCTCCACAATGAGATTCGGCGAGGTGGCATGAGCGATGTGCATTCCTGACGAATCAGCTCAAATTGCTTAACCTCTCTGAAGGAAGAAAATATTGTCAAAACTCCCGCCATGGGGGGTTACGAATTAAGAGCGTTTGACGAAATATCAGTCGGCCCGCAATTGACAGCGGCTCCAACGGGCATGGAGAAGGTCCGTGCTGATGCTCCAGCGTGCCGCGTGCAGTAGCATCCATAGCTGGCGCTAACCAGGGGACGGCAAACTCCAAGGACCAAGACTCGAGTCCACAGCATACCCCGTCCTCTACCCAGTGTGTCTATGGGGCTCTTGTGAAAGAAAACAGACACAACAAGGCTACGCAATACGGAAATGTGGATTGTTTGAGAATGCCGTTTTCAATTTAGTAAGGCGCTTCACCTTAGCCATGAAGGTCGCAACCGGTAGCGCGAAATATGGACCAAGGATTAACCTTAATCATTGTGGCGGTCAGGATATGATAGCCAGAACCCAGAACACGGGATGGCGGACTAGTTAATTCCCAGCCAAGCGTTGGCCTGTGGGCTCACCCAATGAAGACCCCATATTTTGTTTTATGTTTTTGCGAGGGACCTGCAGCGGGACCCGCATCGCCATACTAGGAAACCAACTTCTCAGGCAACTGCTTTTATACGCGTAGCGCACAGAAATCGCGCCTCGTTCCCTGTCTCACCCATAACTAGGATTTAGTAACCCTTGTCCGCTCCAAGCCTTTGGTATCAAATTACCTACTGTCGCGGTGGTCTTATCCAAGAGGGAGAATGGTCTGAGCGGTGCAAGCTCTGTCGGTGTGCTAGTTACAACTTGGTGAGTTTGAACGAGATCGGCCACAATTTTAGTCGCTGTGCATTTATCACGCGTTTCATTTTCGTAATTTGGAGCCTGCAGATCTTTCGCATTGGCATTTAGGTGTCTTAGCATTAGGTATATCCTAGCCTGAAAATGTAGAAGGAACGTCTGTTGCTTTCACCAGAGGGGACAGTGTCGCCGACACATGAAGAAAAGTCCTAATATTCTACCTCCAAATTCGTCCCCAATTGCTGTAAAAGTGAGGCGGATACCGGCATAATCTTTGTACCAGTGTTATCTGGAAGCTATTAGAGCTGGTTACGGATTGCCCCGCAATCATCAATTTCCATACTGTCATGCTGCTGACGCGATCTTTTTTTTTTTTGACGTATCTAGCGGCCATTGTTTACCCCGAATTCAGACATGCTCCTTGCCTATTGTGGGATTGCCTAGTGTCCAATTGTGCGGTTGATCCCCAGTCGTATGCGTTGATGGTGCCTTCGTGTGACTAACTTCTACTGAAGAAGTCTGCATGGTCCAGCCCGGGGACGTGGTATTTGGCTGCTGCGCCTCATTCACCGAGATTGCGTGAGTGCTGTGGTTTTCGACATTGACTAATGGAATAAAATCGCAATCATCTTCAGATTTTGGTTTAACCGATACCCTGGCCGATTTGCTAGGGACAGATGGGTTTTGGTTTTCACTGCCACCAAACTTGGCTTCATTTGTAGAATTGCCGTTACTCGAGGTGCCCTTGCTGGGTCTAAGAGTCGACCTGAATTTTGGCCACGCCCTGAGTATTAAGAACAGGTGGGCAGGCATACATCCGCAGATAATCGAGACATCTATCTCGATTAAACTCCAGTAACCAGCCTCAACATAGTCCCATGAAACGTTTTGAGTGTTTGCGAAATGGATGAGGGATTCCAAGCGAATGACCGAGACAACGATCACGAAAATGCCGACCGAGAACATGGACATGACCATGAGCTTCTTCCTTAGCCCCATTTGTAGGTTTGCTAGGTGCCTCAAGGGAAGAATCATGACGGCCACATCTAGGACAATGTTGATAGCGGCGGCAACCCAGCCCTGGAGATGTATGTTGTTGCATGTGCCTTGATGAAGTTTATCCCATTGGTTCCAAGCCTGGCTAATAGGCGCACATTGAAAAGTAGTCGCGAAGAAGAAAGCGATTGTGTAAGCCAATGATAGGCCCATGAGAATAAAAGTAAGAGTACGGAATCCTTTGGAGGGAAACACCCGGAGATAAAAGAACAAGATGGAGATCTTGGAGATGCCGAGGCCGACAACATAGAATATCTCGCCGAAGAAGTAATACTTGAGCAAGTTGGTGATTTGCCGTGCTTTCAAAGTCCAGATATCTCGTCCAAGGCCGTTATGCACCACTGGGAGATGTATTAGAAAACCCATTCTGTGCTCAAACCGTGATTGATTGCTTACGAATCGGAGCAAAAACCGCAGGGGGAATTGCAAGAACGACTACCAAACCCATAGCAGCGTCATCCCAGCCCATCTCACGACCATTCTTGCCTAGGCTGGCAGCCATTCTGAGTACATATGCCAACACGGCTATTACGGCGCCAACGATGCCGATTACGGTAAATTTTGTGCCCTTATACCGAATTGGGACGCCGCATCCATTACTGCTTACATTTTTAGTCTCTGTGAAGTTTCATTAGTACAAGGTAAAGGATGAAGTTGGGAGGAAAAAAAAACCATACGGAGAAGTTCGTAGACAGTACATGTCTTCTTGGCGCACTGCGCCACTGCTGCATTTAAAGCGTTATTCGTACATAAGCACTGCGAGGTGAGATTTGTGGCGCAAGTTGACTTGGGGAGTTCCTCCACAAAGCAAGCCAGCTGCGAATACATGTTAAATATCATGACAGAAAAAAAAAATTTAGAAACAGAGTAGTAAAACTTACAGCGCATTTGGGCATTTGTTTTGCCAAAGCTGCAAGTGCATTTTGAGCATGGGCTGAAGCTATCAGGACGAACAGTACTGAGATTAGAGTCCAGACTCTCATTATGGGGCGGAAAGTGAAGATGGCTTGACGTCGGGGGCAGTAGTCGTAAGGCTAGGTAGGGAGAGCAAGAAAAAAAAGTTTTCCAATCTGCTAGATAGTGTTCGAGCCTTATACAAAGAAACGGTGTGATTATTTCTTGGACGAGGTTGATTTGCCGCGACGTCTAGGCTTACATCAGATAATGTTGGGGGGTTAGAACACACCGACAACATGGTTCGGCAAAAGATTCCATGTGAGAAGAACGGACCGTTTTCTGGGATGCTGATTTGGCCCTGAGAGCAGGTAAAATATGGAGAACGTTACATGCACCCCCAGTCAAAAGAGGATTTATTCAGTGCGTGTGGATGCTTGGGCATGGCAGAGGCATGCATGGATGATCAATCGTGCGACAACCTTGGAAGCCTGGACAATAGATTGTTGCAGGGCTGTAAGTAGCTCGCAGTTGCGGTAGCAATATACTCTCTCCCTGTTCAGAGAGATACTGCGTAGCGTAGACTAGCAACAAAAGAAAAAAAAAATTGAAACTTTCGCTAATAGTTGCCATCTCGCGGTCGCTCTAGTCTGGTAAGAGTATCTAGCTATGGACTAGCCATCAGCCCCCAAACCCTACGTCAGTTTAGAAAATCATGGTGTTTAGGCTTTCCTCGAAAGACCGTCGGCCCGACCGCATAACCCGTGAAATCCGTATCAGCGCGTCTATATAACCCTTTTATTTTGTGGGACTAGCACATGCAGTGGATCAGGTTTGCCGGGCAGGGATGTGACAGGGTATGCATTTGAGGGGGTAACCATTTTAACTGAACGGCCCGTTTTCCGAACGAAAGAAGTAAACTACTGATGATCGCAATCATAAGTGACCACCCTCTTGTGATTCGTGATGCGGTTGCGATCTTCACTTCCAATCTGAAGCCCAGCATAAAACTTATATTCGAGCGCCTCTTTCATGGCTTTTTGCATCGCTTTCACTCTTCTCCAGAACGTTCAAATTCATTCGCTCTTTTTGTTCTTGTATGTTTTTTCTGGATCTCTAATACAAATTACGCCGCAGCCATGAGAGCTTTTACAATTCTCGGTCTAATCAGTGCTTCTGTTTCTGGGCGCATAATGTATGTTATATAACGCTTTTGGGCAGGGGCGCATTGGTAGGTTGGTTGCTGACACGGACCATAGAAATGGTGCCGACCATACGCATTCTTACGGTGTGAATGTAAAACGTGCACTCGACAATACTACCACCGGCATCGCACTTGAGGATTATGAATATGTCGTCGTTGGTTCCGGTGCCGGTGGTGCCCCGCTTGCCGCCAAGCTTGCCATCGCTGGCTACAAGGTTCTTCTCCTTGAGGCTGGTGACGACCAGACGAATACCACCGAGTATAATGTGCCCGCTCTGCATTCGGTCGCTGCGGAATATGAGCCAATGAGATGGGATTATTTTGTCAAGCATTTCGATGATGAAGAGAGTATGAAAAGAGACACAAAACTCACTTACGAACTGCCCGATGGCTCGCGTTATACCGGCCCTAGCCCACCCAATGGTGCAAAACCTCTCGGCATCTTGTACCCACGCGTTGGTTCTCTCGGAGGATGCACTAGCCATAACGCCTTGATCACGATCTATCCATACAAGAGCGACTGGCAAAATATCCAGAGCATTACCGGCGACGAATCATGGGCGCCTAACAACATGCGCAAGTACTACGAACGCCTTGAGCGATCTCGCTATTTGCCTAATAGTCTTGCTGGCCATGGCTTCAAGGGCTGGCTTGAGACTTCGTTGACAGATCTGACCCTGATTGTCCAAGACTTCAAAGTCGTCTCCCTGGTTCTGGCTGCCGGTACTGCAATGGGCAAGAATCTACTGCAATCACTCCTCACCACAGTTACTGGTCTTACACAGGTTCTACTTCGTGACATCAACAATCCTGGCGCTTCCCGAGACTCAACCGAAGGCATGTGGCAAGTCCCTTTGGCTATGAAGATCCCGGAATACAAACGTGCTGGCCCAGTCGACCTGCTTCACGAAGTCATCAATGCCAAAAACCGAGATGGGAGCCGCAAATACCACCTCGATATTCAGCTAAACACTCTCGTCACGACTGTCCGATTCAATCAAACGACCGCGGGCAAGACCAAAGCCACTGGTGTTAACTTTCTTACTGGGAAGTCCTTGTACGGCGCTGATCCCCGCCGCCAGAAAGGCTCCGCTACCGGCAAGGGCACAAAAGGCACTGTCACCGCCACTCGCGAAGTTATCCTTTCGGCTGGTGCTTTCAACACGCCCCAGATCCTGAAGCTATCAGGTATTGGTCCTAAGGAAGAATTGGAAATTTTTGGTATCCCAGTTGTCAAAGAGCTACCTGGAGTTGGCAAGAACCTTCAGGACCGCTACGAAACACCTGTCGTCGGTCAGGCACCGAGCAAGCTTGCGCTTCTCAATGGGTGCACTTTCCTCGAAGGACCTTCTGACCCATGCCTTGAGAAGTGGGAGAAGCTTCCCATCGGAAAAGGCGTGTACGCTACTAACGGTGTCGCTCTCGCCATTACCAAAAAGGCGAAAAATTCAGCTAATGGCAATGCTGATCTCTTCATTGCTGGGTGGCCCGCGTACTTTAACGGATACTACCCCAACTTCTTCCAGAACGCTACCAACGGCTCGAACCACTGGACCTGGCTCACGCTCAAGGCCGAGTCTCGCAACAATGCTGGTACCGTTACTCTCCGCAGCGCTGACCCCCAAGACGTTCCTGAGATTCGCAAACGCAATTTCGAAGTTGGTGGTGACGAGGATCTGGATGCTTTAGTCGAGGGCATGAAGTATGGTCGCCAGGTTTTCAAGGATCTCATCCCACTTGATGGCAAATTTGAAGAAGTGTGGCCTGGCAAGCAGGTTCAAACGGATGCTGAATGGAGGGAGTTTGCAAAATACGAGTCATGGGGCCATCACGCATCTTGTACTTGCCCTATCGGCGCGGACAATGATCCAGATGCTGTGCTCGATGGTAACTTCAAGGTTCGTGGTATTGAAGCCCTTCGTGTTGTGGATGCCTCTTCTTTCCCCAAGATCCCTGGTACCTACATTGCTTTACCGATCTATATGATTGCTGAGAAGGCCTCTGATGTCATCATTGCGGATGCAAAGGCTTCGTCGTAAACACCATCTGAGATCATGATTTAATTCTAATGCTAACTTAACTGCCTTAACCAATAAATAATGATATTCACAATCCTGCGCTTTCAAAACGCTTAGTGTAATGTGACCAATGAGAATTGCTTTTATGAAAAGAATTTATCATATCGAAGCTGCGCCTCAGGAGCTGGAGTTTTTTATGAGTTCTACGCTCCCTAGGATCCGGTTTTGGTCGAGGAAGATTAAAGTTTAACTGTATGTGGGCCAACGAACGTAGATGTCTAAGAAAATTTGTGAATGCCTTGAGAAGTTGATGGATAAGCGTTGCTCGGCTGGTTTAGGTGCAAAAAGAGATTGCTCAAATCTGACGTGGCGGATCTGGAAGGGCTTGCTTCGTGGTGTAACCCCAACCGGAAAATTATTGATTCGATGGGTTCTGTCCTAACTCATTTGAGTCTGCCTTCTGCAAGTCCTTTCTTGGACACCTTATTACCATTCGTCAAACGCAATATAGGTTCGCGTTTAGGTTGCGCAAGTGTCTGGGCAATGCAGGATGAGGGAGAACACCCAACACTCTTTGGGAATCAGCAGACTATCATGCAACACGATGATGAGACAAATCAACACAATCGCATAGGGGGCTTGGCGTCTGTTCGAATACCTACTGAAAACGTTATCGGTGAAAAAGTGCCGAAACGGGCTACTAAAGTTACTGCAGAATGTGATATGTGGACGCAACGGTGGGAGGCCATCAGCGATTATTAGAGAAACGTTGTTCGCCCCGAAATTTTCGGCTATGATTGCTATTCCATGTGGCGTAGGTAAGAGCAGTATGTTGGGGGAAGGGTAATGCGTTGGCAGCTAAACTGCGAGGGTCGATCGCCTTCGACAAGTAGGTACTTAGATCGAAGCACACCACCCCCTCATCTCTGCCGTATGAATACCAGCTTGACAGTATCCAATGCTGACTTAAAATTTCTCCATACCCTACCTTGCATCAAGACGGCAAGCGAACTGACCTTGTTGTTAGATAGCATCAAATGTAGAAACAGTAGACCGCATATGGGAACATGTATGTTTACCAGAATATAATATGTGCTTAGAAGGCTGGCGGAGTTTACCCTTCCCAGGGCTATGTTGAGTTATTTACAGCTGCAGGACTGCCAATAGGACCGCCTATTCTCACCCTTGTGAGTCTGCATGCTCAGTTCTTCATTGATTGGGCTCCCAACCCGGCGGAGCCATCTCAAAGCCACTGTCCAAGAAAGCTGGGGCGACGGTGCATCCCACCAACGTCCAGGCCCCCAAGCTTCTCGCGCGCTGCCAGGCGTGCTTCTCAATGACCACTTGCGGCTCCTGGTCGGAGAAGAGTTGCTGGCCGAGGAGTTTCTTCTTGACGTCATACTTGGGCGCAGACTCGGAGGAAGCGTTGGTCGGGTAGCCGAGTTCGAGGGTCAAGGGCGCGCCGGCATAGTAGTGCCAGACCTCGACTGCATCAACGCGGTGCCATAGGGAGGCGTTTTCGCGGCCTTCGAGAAGGTAGTAGATCTGGGTGCTGTAGGATCGGTTGTTGTTGTCGTGGGTGGCATCGCGGAACGTCTCCTTGAAGAAGCCCTTCTCAGGGTGGGGTTTCAGGTCGAGTCGCTTGATGATATCACTGGCGGGAAGCGAATTGATGTTGGTGGGGTCGGCTTGCTGGCTTGTGGTCGCCATGGCGGCAGTCGTGCTTGGTGAGTGAGGTAGGGCGGCGAACAGCGCAGATGCAGACCGGCGACAAGCGGGCGGTGCCTCGTGCGACCAATTGTAGGGTTGGGGTGTGCGCCATGGTGGGTGCCACCATTTACGTCTGGGGGCTTACTTTGCATATTTATCGGCCAGTCTACCATGTAGGCATAGCTGCAACACTATCGCATGGTATGTAGATGCGAGTAATGGCGATTGTCTTCTCTGCACTTCTATTTATTTTCTCTTTTGATAGTGTCGCCGTTGTCGTCATTGTCCTGTAGCCTGTAGTCTGGTGGCACTCGTAGTTCCCGTTTTCGCTTGCTCCCGCGCGCCATGGCTAACTACCCATGTACCTAGTCTAAGAGAAGACTTGCCGACGGCCATGACCACGGCCGCCTTCGCCGGCATCTCCTGGTGCATCGCCGTCGAGTTGAATGTGCGCCTCTTCATTGCCGGGGCCACGCGTCGACGCGGCCTGTAGATCTGGAGCGTCTTGTTGTGCTCATGGGGCGTCCTCACCTAGCTACTGGTCATTCTTCTTGTTGATTTTGGCATATGGAAGCCGAGCCCTGGCTCCATCACTGTCATCTACCTCTCCTAGTGGATCCTGACCGTCCCTCAGTCCTTCGTGCTATACCAGAGGCTGCATCTTCTCTTGCCGCATGCGAAACTGCGCTGGGTGCTACACCTGATCGTCTTCAACACCGTCACTTTCTCGATCCTGACCGTGGTGGTCGGAGTGCTCGCTGTGAGCTTATACTGTCTTATAAAATTCTGCCCTTCTAATCAACTACTAGAAATCTACCCTAGCAAGAAGGCTTGCAAAGCCGAACCTCGCCTGAGACAAGGTCCAGGCGGCCGTTTTCTTCGCTCAAGAGACCTTCCTTTCGCTCCTATACATCCGCGAAACGCATCTCCATATCAAGAAGATTACGCCGCTGCATACCAAGGCTGAAGCCTGTCGACGTGTGCTGTAGCATCTCATCTTGATCAACATCTTCATCATATATCTAACTTAAGGATTAGGAGTAGTGTTAACACTTAGCTTAGCGCTTATCTAGTTAGCTAATGCGTCTTAGCGTCTTAACTATTTAACACAGCTATTGTACAACTTTTAGATATAGTCTAACGCCTAGCGGTACGTACAACACAAAGACACGCTATTTACGTCGCCCTAACGCCCCGAAATCTACTGTTGTCCTCTCCGCTAATCGCCGAACGAAAGACCTAGTTAAGCCTACTGCGTCCCTATCCCTTCTCGAGCCCACTAGCGCTAGTTCCTAGACTAAGGAGTAGCTAAGATCTAGTCTCGGCTCGTTAAAGGGGATACGATTAGATAGGAGAGGTATAGGATAAGGTAGAATGCGGGCGGCACTAGAAATTGAAGCCTACGCCTTAGTGAGTAGGTTTAGTCACAGGCAGCACGCTATCATTGCAAATACATAAAGGTAGAAAGGCTCAATATATTTTCGTAATAGAGCTGTCGCATAGTTATACTATAGATGGGCCCTTACATGAGCACTGTAATCTTTAGGGTTGTAGAGGTGTACTTCAATTTGGCCTCTGAGGGTTATAGGGAGTTCGGATGATTCATATTCACTGAATGCCATCCTCTGCCACCAGTAATGATCCTTATATCCCTCCCTAACGCTATCCATTCTAGACGTTCACAGCAAGGGTATAGCCACTGCGGGTCGGCCATCCTCCTTGCTAGAGGTGGCGACACAAAGTACTAAATTACGGGAGCTACGTACAACGATTAGTTGTAAGCGTGTTTGCGTACCCTGCCTGTGCTTTTCTTGTGACGCGATTTACACTAGCAGCTTTTTAAGGTTAGAGGCTGCAGAGGCCTGCGGAACAGAGCAGGCTAGTTGCTAAAATTCTGCAGCTTGTTATGTGACTGTATTCGCAAAAGTTAGCCTAAATTTCTCCACCTGCGTTAAGAGCCCTACCAATGATGAATAATCTCTAGGATAGAAAAATCCTCGCTCTTATATCCTGATCCACGTCTCTACTTTACTTCAAAGCATGGAAACGCCTCCTCCTTGTCCACTAGACTCGCGGCGCAGCATTCACGAAGTCTTCGTCAAGCGCATCGCTATCCTGGTTTCAGTTCTCGGCCTATTAGGACATCTGAATTCTCTACGTGGAATCCGTAGCTCACGCCTAATCTTGAGCCTCGGCCTCTTCTTCTTCAATCCAGTGTACCCATTGCTCGTTCTCCCAATTGACATTGGTTCGACTATTCTCAAGGCACGGAGAGATATGCACAGGCGCGATATGATCATAGGTTCACCCTCTAGGATGGGATCGCTCGAGTTTTACGTGGCGGCGGCGATTGGTGTGCATGCGGTCCACGACGACACGAGTACGCCTCTATTGCGTCTCCCACCATCGGTAACGCAGATGAAGCAGAAGGATGTGGCCGGGGTCAGTAAAATCGGGCGCCTCATCATGCTAGGTGTGCCAGCGATCCAGTGTTTGGAGACTGTACTTCTCGGCGTTCGCAGAGAACTGCACGATGCTGCGACGCCATCAGATCGTCGAAACTACCTATTTGCGATAAGCGGGCTGGTCATACTCACACAGACGCTGCTTGCACAAAACATGCCACACACATATATTGTAACGAGCCCCGTTAAGGGTATAGCGATTAAGCGCGTACTAGAGAATAGAAAGTTAGGATTTCTAAAGGTGTTGCTTTTGATAGCATCATTTTGTTTCGTTTCATACTACACCAGTAACGGCGGCGCCATTCTTTGTATGCTCATAGCTGCTTAGTTCTAGTTTGCATCCATACCGATTTTTATGTTTAGGTTAGGAGATAGTAGCTTTTGGTCCAAATTGTGCTCTAAGCATAGGATTATATTTTTCCTAATGTTCGTAGTGTTTCCCTTTCTCTTAGTGATAGGTGGTGCGGTAATATTTGCTATAGGGAGCTATAATCCCTCTTCGGATGGATTTAAGGATGCGCTAGGGAAACCCGTCCCAACGGACGTGTCGTGCCCGTTGCTATGGAAGGACTCACTAGCTGATAAATTGTGGGTTTTTTTAATTGTATTACCTAGAGAAGAACTCAACGCATTTTAGAGCAAGGAGCTCATATAGTATCCACCCTCGGGTAAACTCCCTACTCTCCTATATATGCTATAAGATTGTATAAGGCGAAATACTGCTACCTACGTACTTGGCAAGGCCGAACTCGCCATCACCTGGGAGCTGCAATAGTCGCATAAATAAAAACAAGTTTAGCTGGTGCAGCAGCGGGAACAGTTTAATAGTCGTTGGAAAGACATGCGCGTGTCGAGCAGCGTATAGCACAGCGTAGAAGTGACCCAGCTTCAATGGTTGCCATCGTGTGGCGAGCTAGTGTGCTGAGTAAGTGATTCTTGAACAGCAGCGTACGAGACTTGACGCTCGATACTACCACTCCCCGAGAGCGATATAAAATCCGTTTGGTATAAACAGAGCACACGATTGTTGAACGCTGGTTTCGTAAACGAGCAACGCAAAGGTAAGGATGCAGCTTAGTAGCAGGTACTTAGGCAGTACATGGCCTTGCCACTACTAGCGGAACAGCGGCCGACCCGCTCCGGCCACACCCTTGTGTGAGGGGGCGGTCGATTTTTTGGCATGGATGAAGGTCTTTGAAAGTGGTCATTACCACCGGGGCGGTGGACGCCAAGGCTTTTTGAGCACGGTCTCCTCTAGCCACGAGTGCGTGAGGTCATTAGCGGATCTGATCAGGGTCTTGGAATGGGACCCACTGCGGGAACCAAAATAGAACCCATGGCTAGCCAGGCACAACCAACAGTCAACATGGAACGATTTCGGGAAAGAGGGGTAACGTTGATAGATTTGTATGGCACTGCAAGTAGACTATTCCTAATGACCTTAAGCTCACCGCGATAGGAGGGTGAACGCGTGCAACACGGCCAAACGAAACGCTATTACTCTGGGGTATCTAAGCCATCGCTTGCTCGCTGAAGAATGGACTTCATGCGAGAATAGAGCTGGCGATCCTCCTTCAGCCATCGCTTTCCCTCTGGGAAAACCACTTTCCGTAGCTCTTGAACGCAAGGAATCAATGGTGCGCAATAAGTCGCGACGTTCTCCTCCACTTCCTTGCTAAATTTATCTTCCTCAAGAACTGAGCCAATTTTTATTTTAGCGAGGTTTTCCGTGGTTTCGAAATTCCAAGCTTGAAACTTCGATACGCGGCGTTGCCCACCAGGACCTGTGCAATGAATACAAGTCCAAAATAACACCCAAAAGAACGACTCTAGATCGTGCATAAAGTTGTGATCTTCGCCATACAGGGCACCGATTGCCATAAATACTTTGGTGCCTGTTTTGCTCGGAGCACCAGAAGCGTTCTCACGATCGAGCTTAATGGCGAGGTCGAGATCGATCAGAAACCCGTCGTCTTCTGCCATATTAAGCATGACATTCCCGATAGATATGTCCTGGTGTAGGATATTCGTAGCTAGTAGCGACTCATGTCCTGAGAAATCAGCCATAGCCCAGAAAGCTCTGCGTGGCACTCACCTTTTATGCCTCCAAGCAATCCCGTCAGTATGCCACGGGAGAACTCGCTTCGTAGATACCCTTCCCAACATCTTGCATAATAAGTCGACGGTGAACGCGATTTCTTCGCTGTTTGTCTTGCTTGATGGGGGAGTCCGAGGATGACCGTTTAGGAGGCGGCATCGATGCTTGAATACTGCTCGAAGATCTCTTCCGCGTTATGGTTCGGCCGCTACTCCTGCTTCTACCCCTTCTTGCACCAGAAGTGCTCGATGCTGTCGAACTCGTGATTGTTTCCAAATGTGCCGTCCGTCGTTGTAGAAGTGGATTCCGACCGACCGTATCGTTTAGTCCCTTCCGCACGTTTGCCGAGACATCGTCCACTTCACCATTGATAAGCACCGTCTCATGGTGGTAATACCGTGCCACATTCGTAACGCCGGCTTCGGTCGCCTCTTTGAGTAGAAGTCCCTCTTCGGGCCGTTCTTCATGCTCCCAAGAATCCTTGATCGCAAGCTGACTGCCTGGCTCGCTATCTAGGGAACCACTCCAACACGTCGTCGCTCGGCCAGCCACAGAGCGCTGTCGCTTTATGTACGCGTCCAACCAGATCTGCTCCATCTGGTCATTCCGTCGAATGTGTATGTACCTTCCGCCATCCTCTACTATAGTCGGATCGAAGCCCAGCTCTTCTTCCGACATCCACAAGTATCCCAAGACCACCGAAATAAACCTTTCGCCTTCCTTGTTGATATCAAATGGCGTAGACCCAACCACCCCAAGCCTGTCGAACTCCCATAACCGCATGATCGATCCGCATAAGGTAAACCCCAGAATGTACCGCCGTGTATCTTGTGCGCTGAATATCTCCCGGGCATATCTCACGAGATCGAGCCAGGTACTACTATGCTTGTCCTCTCGCGGATTGCTCTTCAGCTCACCCGGGATGAGGATATGGGACCAGTCATAGCTCTGCCCTTCACTCTCCTCCAGCTCGTTATTTGAGTTATATGCTAAGCCGACGTCGAGCTTCCGCTTGCTGATCGACCCAGGGATGGACTTATTCGGAGTGTTGATGCAGCGACGACTCTTCGAAGGACGGAAGCCGTGTTCGTTCGCAAATTGCAGCAATCGGTCGATGTGGCGGCGAAGGAATTGTAACACTGCTGGCTCCTCACACCCCTTTGGCCAGTCTGTCCAGCCTACGTCCTGTTGATAAAGCGGCAGCTCTGCCTCTTTGCAGCTCTGCAACACTGCCGCTGTCATCTCATGAAGTCTCGGGATCTGCCCAAAGAATGTATTAAAAACGTCCGGATGGTCGATCTTGAGATTATCCTCCACTTCATCCTTGAGTATGGGATCCACATGCCTCCTAAGATCAGATGTATCTGCAAAGCCGCCCGTATTGAACGTCCAAGGTGTCTGCTGAAAAGAGGCGGTACGTGGAGGGCCCGATGGTGGAGGGGTCGATGGTTCGTCACTAGCAGTGAGTGCGGATTGTGCAACAATATCATAGACCTGTTTCCACACCCATTCATCGGCGTCATTGTTAAGGACTGTCCTTAGAAGAGGTACGATACGCTTGGCATTGAATTCGTCGGAGCCGATGATTGTGGGGAATCGCAAGAGATCGCCGAACAGGTTTTTGCCACCGCTTGTTGAATGCAGCAATCGAGACGCTGGAAGGGTTTGCAGCGCTGATACGACGCTGAGACCGAGGTTTTGCAGGACTACACCAGTTAGATACATCTCATAGACACAAGCAGCCACCTTGCCTTCTTTGCCCAGAAGTTCTAGCGACTCTAAGCCTTCTGGAACGCCTGCGTCCTGGCACACCAAACTGAAAGAATCGCGAAAGGCATTCAATCCCTTCCCAATGGGCTTTGTCTTGGTTATCTCCAATATAGACGCGTCCGCCATGTCTGCAGAACGTAGAAGGAACTGCGCACGAGCGGCCGACGCAAAAGGCTACTATACAAGGAAACTTCCATAGGACCACGGTAAGCGAGACAGGATTGTAACCGGGAAAACGTATAAATCTGTTTGTGGCAGAGATAGAGACCACGTCTGGAAAGTTGAAAGGTTCAAGAAGTTGGGAAGAAGAACCGCGCGACAACCGCAAGAGGATGCCAAGCCGGCATTTCTGCGGGCGCAGAGGAAGTCGGAATGCATTCCACCAACATCCGATATTCGTCGGGGCTCAGGATTCTCTTGGCATGACTTCGAATAATCCAAAAAATAGCGTATAAGGCGGTAAAATTTGTTGAGCAGGAGCGGATATCCACCAAGCGTATAGCGAAAGAGGATTCCAATCGTGGGAATTACAGACTTCTCCATGTCACGCCACGACATAACGTGGTTCAATATTGAACCCGTGTCTTATTGGTCAGACGAACGCCCTTTAGCACGTGCGCAGGACGCACTGCTTGGCGACCAACTGAAACGAGCCCCGCTGTCGCTTCATCTAGTCAAAGGCTCAAGCAAGCCTGGTAGTGCACCGCCTTAGCTCCCCTCTGTGAATTTGATGTGGGGGCAAAGGGTCTATCCCCTGGATCCGATCTATTACAGTAGTCGCGGCTAACATCTATGATTCATACTCTTGGCATACCGGTACATTAGCCGCATCTCACAAGGTTCAGTGAGCGCCCCAACCGTTTGGAATTCTCTCACTCCTCCCCATCGACACTAAAAAAATATCGCCGCCCGCACAAGGGTATAGCCAGAGCGGTTCGGCCGTCCTCCCTACTAGCGGTGGCAACACCAAGTGTCTCGATATTACCGTCAATAGCTCTATCTCCTTATAAGCATCGTTACGATACACAGCATAGCCGAACCATATTCTTGGGGCTAATCATGACTCATGTAACTACGTCATATTATTCGCTTGATGCTCAGCCGCCCCATACTGCCCCGCGCTCTCTTCTATGAGCCTACCTACCAGCATGCTCAAAGGTCTTCAACAACTTAGTATAGCACACTCTTGCATTGACCTGTCTTAATGATATTCTCACCTAAACCCCCCCAATCGTCTTTATCATGCGTCTTTTAACGCTTAGAGATAATAGCGAGTACTGCCTAATCGAATTCTTTGGCGACAACATACCACGCTATGCTATTCTTTCTCATACCTGGGGAGCAGACGATGAAGAAGTCACCTTCAAAGACCTCGTAGGAGGCACAGGCAAAACTAAAGCTGGTTATAGAAAGATCCAGTTCTGCCAGAAGCAAGCTGCGAGTGACAACCTCCAATACTTTTGGGTGGACACTTGCTGTATCGACAAATCTAGCAGTGCAGAAATCTCAGAAGCTATCAACTCCATGTTCCGCTGGTACCGCAATGCGGCCAAATGCTACGTCTATCTCTCCGATGTTTCGGCTAGTAGCTTCGACCTATTGTTTCAGAAAAGCAGATGGTTTACCCGTGGATGGACACTACAAGAGCTTATTGCCCCGACATTCGTTGAATTCTTTGCCTTAGAGGGCGAACGACTAGGGGATAGGATTTCACTTATGCAAGAAATTACTAGGATAACAGGCGTTTCTGTTCAAGCTCTTCAAGGACGGCCTTTATCTCAGTTCAGTGTTGATGAGCGGATGTCATGGGCAGAAAGACGTGAGACGAAACGCGAAGAGGATAAGGCATACTCTCTGTTAGGTATTTTCGATATTCATATGCCTCTCCTATACGGGGAGGGATGGAACAAAGCGTTGATCCGGCTTCAGAAGGAGATAAAAGAGTCCTTAAGGGATGAACGGCCTATTCTACCTCTAGTCCCCGCGGCTGAGGCAGAAGAGGCCGCGAGAGAGCATCACAAACACCAGATTCCGTTCAACGATTGGCGAACCCTCGCCAGCGAACATCAAGTAGCCAATGCTGAGCAAAGAATCTTAGATAGCCTTCAATTCCCCCAAGCTCAAGAACGCAGGCGTCAGATTCATGAAGCGCACAAGGAAACTTATCAATGGATATTACGGTCAGCGCCTAATCGACATCGGCAATGGAATAGCTTTATTGCATGGTTATCTTCCTCTACGGAGTTAAGAAGGATCTATTGGATTTATGGCAAGCCGGGGTCTGGAAAGTCGACGATGATGCGATTTCTTGATCAAAACATCGTCACTCCAGACCACTTGCTCCCCTGGGCGGAGAACAGAATCACACTATGTGCACAGTACTTCTTTTGGAACCCCGGACACAAGTTACAAAAGTCCCTCACTGGTCTTCTACGAACTGTCTTGTTACAGCTGCTCGAAAAACAACCCAATCTGATTCCACAGGTAGTTCACCAGAGACATTGGAAAGCTGCACTGACATCGGGAAATCACACCATCGAATGGACAGATTCGGAATTACTATATACCGTGCGTGAATACATCTTATCCGTACAAACGTCAGCCAAAGTGTTCTTGCTCCTCGACGGACTCGACGAGCTTGACGGGGCCGGTGGCGAGTATGAAGAGCTGATCAGCCTTCTCATCGATATGGCTAGTATAGAAAACGTTAAGATATGTATATCTAGTCGGCCTTGGAATATCTTTCAAGATGCATTTAGAGGGTTCCCACAGCTAAGACTCGAAGACCTCACACACCAAGATATACGCAAATACATAGAGGCACAGCTTTGCAGCCACGCACGATTTCAAGACTTACTTCGGTATGACCGGATGAATGCGGAGAGTCTTATCTTACAAATTGCCGACAAAGCCGCTGGAGTATTCCTCTGGGTTCGCCTCGTGGTACGAGAACTCCTAAGAGGCCTTAGAGACGGAGATGGGTTACGCGAACTTGAGAAGAGATTAGAGGAGATTCCCAGCGACTTGAACCACTACTTCAAACGTTTGATGGATTCCATTAGCCCACATCAACGCCAAGAAGCATCTGCACTTTTACAGATTGCACTTCACGAACACGAGTTCGCGACGGGGCATCCTCTTCGTCTTATCGACCTCTCCTTCATTGATGAGGGGCGTCCAGATTTCGCTCTTAGTGGCCAGTACAACTTCAGAGATCTTAACCTTGCAGACCCGGAAAAACTCCAGTTTCGACTCGATTCAGCTATTCGACGACTGAACAGCCGTTGCATGGGTTTACTCGAGTGTCATTATGGGCCTACCCATGAGAGTGGCCAGAGTTTTGAACCCTCTATCTACCCATACATTTTCCGAGACCCCAATTTGCTTAGACCGTTCAAATTGACGGTTGACTTCCTCCACCGATCATGTCGAGATTTTCTTTTGAACCCTGAGATCCAGAGTCTGCTACATCAATATACACAGGGCCCATACAACCCAGAGATGTTCCTTATCAATTCCAGATTATCCCAATTTGTGGCACTTGGGGCAGTCGGTGCGGGCGGGCGATTCGTAACAACCTTTGCAAGCTACCTCCTGAGCGCGCTCTCACTGTCGACTTATAAATATACACCTACTTGCATGACTGTCGCGGCCAACATTCAACCAATACTGGAGATGTTTATTCAGAATCGTACATTCGACGTGTCTGTCTGGTTTATTGACCCTTCGATTGACAGCTGGAACGATGAACAAAGCTCATTCCTTACCTTAGCAATTGACTTCGACCTGAGTTCGTATGTTAGAACTCATCTAACGTCAGAATACATTCGAAGAAAGCGTGGAAGACCGGTCTTGGATTATATACTTCGGCCAAGGTTTGCGTGGGTGTCCGACTGGGTAGGTGTTGGCAACCGAAAACCAAGTTTGGAATTACTGGAGGTTGTTCTCCACCTTGGCGCCGACCCCAACGAAATATACGGGTCTACTACTGTCTGGGCTCTCTTCCTGTGTTTTATGGTTGATTTATTTGCTAAAATGACGGATGACAACACGTACTTCGAATATTCAGGAGCACTGGAAAAGTTGATTCGGGCGGGTGCAACTCTGTTACTTTCGAAATCTTTGCTCTCACAAAAAACCAACTATAGGTACTACTACCACTACGAGTTAGGAAAGGACATGAGCCCGGAGGAACTCTTTTCCTATCGCTGGCCGGGTGTGGTGCCTGCAGTGGAGCGACATCCGGATCTAGGATCTGAGCCTTTATATGCAGTTAGCGATCTTTTAGAGCATTTTCGCTCACATTTAGGATCGGATGTTGATAAACTGAGAAGTCTTCTCTAAAGTATGTAGGATGTCGATGTAAGATAGATGAGATTGTTAGGAGGGGCTTGTTTCTATGGAGACAGCACTATTCGGAGTAAATGTACATGGTAGGGTCCCATTAGTTCCTAATGATTCGTGCTTTGTTTTTCTCCATTTCAGGAATTGGGACATATTTCCGTTATCTAGTAATATTTTAAGGGTGTGCAAGTGATAGTAATAGGTATGAGTGGTCTTGGGAATAGCGTCCGGACAAGCCAACTATCAGGGGCAACCTCACATTCACGCTTAAAACCCAAAGCCAAATCTAGGATGCCTTGTTACTTATGCGAGCATGCTTTCGAGTTCGGAAAAGTATCCTTAGCTCTTGTCAATATAACGCCGATCCTCTACTTTAAACTTTACATGAGTTGCAGATAGAGAACATAGAGGTAGGACTTTTAATGCCACTTCAATATGTGAAAAAGCAGAATTAGTAGAGCTAGGTAAGTATGGTACAGTAATGAAGGTGTTTTAGAGCTTTAAGAATCCTCTAAATTAGGTAGTGCTTAGGTGGCTAGTGATCAAGCTAGCTTCTGCCTCTACTCATTGAATTAACTAGGCACCTTTAATCGACTTCCTTACCTGCACCCATTGCACGAAAGATTAACTAAAACTACCGTTACGCAAAATGATTAACCATGACCGGCTTCTGGATAGTATTGACCGTGAGCCTAATGATAATAAGAAGTACCTGGCAGCGCTCAGCCTTCTATCCGTAACAATACGGAAATACAACAGAACCTATGAGGAAGCTCGAGCGTCTCAAGGAAGCTACAGGTTTCAACAAACCTTTCCAAATCTTACTCCTTCCTCGTGAGATTCGCGACGAGATATACACCTATAGTCTACGCGCTACGAAGGGCGTTTCCAAGCTGTTACCTGTATACTTTGTTCAGACTATCGATAACCCTCACACACCTCCAGCACTTGGCTTACTACGTGCGAATAGGTAGATCTACGAGGAAGCTGTTGAGATATTATATGCCACGAACGTGTTCAAATTCAACGAACCTACCCAATTATCCACGTTCGAAAACCAAATTGGCCCTGGCAACTGGAAGCGGGTAAAACAAATTTCAATCTGGACCAGATTCCCGAGATTGGGCGAAGTGGTATCGGATCCAAAGACAATTCCTCGGTCGGATTACGATAGCGTCCCTTCTCACTGGATAGTAGCCCTGAAGGAATGCCATTTCAAGGACATCGTGCATTTGGGTATCGATGCGGAGGTATTGCTTGACATATCAATGTCTTTGCTCGTCATGCCAA
Organism: Ophiosphaerella korrae; assembly: GCA_028456385.1. Lineage (NCBI taxonomy): Eukaryota > Fungi > Ascomycota > Dothideomycetes > Pleosporales > Phaeosphaeriaceae > Ophiosphaerella > Ophiosphaerella korrae. Next base: position 90,733 of record JALNQF010000048.1, on the reverse strand, counting down.
ACGATTTGAAGGACTTTATATTGGGATTTCTGAAAAGCGCAAATGGCAAACAGGTGCCACGTTTGTCACTCAGGGGTTTCCGAGAGGAGGAAAGAGATAAGTTTCCAAGAAGATGGGAAGTAGTTATGGATCAGTGGCCTTCCTACAAAGAAGAGGTTGAAGGGATACGAAGAGAAATGGAAGAATACTGAGAAGGTTTAGATGCGCAATTGAGGTCTGATCCTGGGACCTCTGAGTGGGAAGAGGAGGACGACAACGACGAGGAACAGAATTTTCTCTCATAACTAGCACGGCCATTGCACCCACAGAAAGGCAATAGCGCGGGGGAGACCTATTATTTCTTCTTGTTCTAGCGATAGGTTAGTTCGCCATCTTATCTGGGGCTTTTCTTCAAAACGCGCCCGAAACTAGCGCATTTTACTTTACGCGGCTTGACTACTTACTTGAGAAGTAAAATTACTGAGACCTTATACGGTTTTTTCTGCCTATGGAATAAGTAAACAATAGTTCAAATTACACAGCACACAAATACCAATGAAGCATGTATGAAGAGTAAATTTTGGACCTGTCGAAAGGGGATAGTTTTAAGGCAAGAGGCCCACCATGGTAGCATGCGAAACTTTCCATAGCCATTCAGGAATCCCCTACCACATACACAGATGGCAATTGCTATAACTAATGCAAATCGTCGTATCGGTTTGCGGAAGACTACGCTATTGCTTGATTCTTCCCTCGTTCTAGCATAGTATAAAGTCGTAAACCGAGTACATGATGTTAGATTCTTCTTATCCTAGATGAAGAAACATTCTAAACAGTCAGACGAAAGGTGCGGTCCCAACAGGAACCGTTCTTGGTCTCATATTTTTTTTAGTCTTCTAATACTCTAGAGGATAATATGTCATAAAACGCTTCGTTGTATAATATAACTTAGTTATCTGTATTTATTCACCTCTCTTATCAAGAGCTTTTGTATTCAAAAACTACACTAGAACCCGAATTTAATTGTAGCGATGAGGAGGGAAATGCTTTTGACCCACAAGGCGGGTAGTTTGACTTGAAAGTTGTAGTGACATAAGGGCCTGTACTCGAAAATGCATCGGTTCAAGGAAGAAACGTAGTCCGATGGTAATGTACTAGGACCTTAACATACCGCCCTTCTTCAATTTCTACTCGTAGGATACGAATGCAATTATTATAAACATAGTGGTAGCGAAAGCAGCAAGGTTACGAGCACGTAACTGGTGATATTTATTCTCTAACCAAGATAGGCTGAGGCTGAAGAGGATCAGTCCTAGCGCAAATAGCAGGTAACCGATTCAATCAAACTTCTAAAGCTGCTGAGGTCATATAAGTAGGACTTAGAGCTCTCAGCAAGGAAGATTACAACAGATGATGTAGCCTAGACTAGTAAGGGTATGAAGTCCGGCAGATACATAATGTTAGTAATCAACTAGCTGGCGGTCTAGTAAGACCGACGCGATATCAGCGACGTCGAAGGTCTGGGAGAAACCACACGGCATGAGTGCTCTAATCAGAATCCTTTCCAATTATCCGGGAGAAGAATTCTTTACCGAAAAGTGTTATTGCTTAGGAAAAATGGTTAAGATCAACAGTCTACCTGCAATAAATTCGATTTTTTTACTAAATACCTATGGACCATTTTCAAAAGTTGATTACCACCCCAAAAACAATTAGCTTGCTAACCCTGCGATCGTTTAATGCTAACGTCGACTCAGTCTTGTTTCAATTTCGCTTCGGAATCTATTACCGGCTTAGCCCGAGCCAATAACAATCTATAATATTACCCCTCTGTATCCTGATATACTACTACTTCTGAATCTTTAAGCTCTTTCTCTTCAATTTGTAGATCGTTCCTTGGCTCACAAGGTAGCTCTTCCTCTGGACATGTTGGCTGCTGTAATGTAAGTACTTTGTGGCACCTAAGGAACCTCGTTAAATTCTTATTTAATATATAGATGATCAGTTATTTACTTCTCCGTAATCCATATTCCTGCAACCGTTAAAGCAATATATTGCGCGTTTATAGTTGCTAGACTGGGATCTTGCCGTACATATTTTCCATTCTCTTGTAAGTATAGTCGGTTTTCTGCAAGTAGCTGGACATTCTTAAGATTGTCTATCTTTATCTTAAGCCCTGGATTAGCCTAAACGCAGTGTACATGTTAGTACATGTGGCCAAGAACAACTTAGGTATACGCACATAAACTATAAGCATACGAGCAAGCGCTACAGCTAAGAGGCGTCAGTAGTGACCACTATAACGTGCGCTAAGAAAGCGTGACTTCTAGGAGCATACATCTCGTGTCTAACACATCGTCCATCGTCAGGGAATCGCTCTTAGTGTATTCCTGTACCAACTTCCTATAACATAATTAAATTGTTTGTATAAGACTTTCATCTTATTATACATACTCTGTTGGTTTCAATTCCCAATATCTTAGGCACAAAATTATATACTCTTTGAGTAATAATTGTTTTTTCTCAGTTATAAGGCCTTGGTCGCATCTTTTTGCACGAACGAAGCTCACGGTCTGTTTAGCTGATAGATCCCCTGTGGCCCTGTAGATTTTATCTAGCTTTGTGATAATTGATTGCGTAATCGAAGTGCCTAAGAATTTCTTCGCGAACCAATCGTCAACTTCCAGATCTTGTCGTCCGTACTTGATCAAATGTTGAGCGGCCTTGATTTCTTCCTTGATACCTTTGGCCGAATCTTTACCCCCGGGGCAACTTTTGGGGTAAATTTCAGCCTCTCTTGGCTACAGCGTGCTGTAAAATTTGTTAGATATAGCTCTTGGGAAAGATAAGGGTGATATAGCACTTACAGTCCTGTAACAAAATACATGAACTCTATGATTCCAAGAATTTTGGAGATCTGCATCGCGATCCAGGAGTGATATGGCTGAAATTATCCTTTTACTTGACCTCTACCGGGATGTGAAGTTGGCTTCGGTAGTTCCTCTAGTGATCGATAGGCGATTCTAAATTGTAATATGATATTGTATTGTTCTCTTAGCTGATTTGTTTTATAAGAAAAGATAATACGCATTATTCCTATAAGCCTGGGACTCTATACAAGATTATTCCGAGTACTGTAGTTAAAGGCCACGGTAGCTCTTAGGCACATAGACGTGCCTCCCGGACGTGTAGCAAAATAGCGCTTTAGCCACGGCGAACAGTAACCTCTACTATTGAACCCCCCCCCCCCTCCCCGGAAATTTTCCCAGTGGATCTTAAAACAGGGGCATGCACACTCTACATAAGCTCTAGATAGAATAGTTCTCGACAGTACTTCTTGACCTTGAAGGCGAGCCTGCTAATCACTAGACATTTTTCACTAGATTCATTCGGACAACTTTTTGGAGTGCCTAGTACTGGTCGACCAGTTGTGCAACAGTCTCAGCACCGGGATTCATGTTACCTCAAGGTTTTTACGATCCGCGGATTTTGGGTATGCTTACCCGATGTGGCAGTGGCAGAGCACCGCAACGAAGTGGCCAGTGTGTGCGGCGCAGACTAGGTTGGTGAGATTCACAGAGCCCCACTATCCTCACACCTACCATCTTCAGTGTTACCCTTCACAATTGACATCGGATATATCTATAAGAGGTAAGAGTAATATTGTCGAAATTTTGCTATTATGTTTAACTCGGCAACATAGACATAGTTTATCTGTAACGGAATGATTTTTAGTAGCGCGCAGTATCAAGTCTAGGATGACTCTTACGGCTCACAAAGCTGTGATAATCTTAGCACCAACGCCAACGCTCAAAGAATTTTATACATAGCACAGTGAACCTCGGGCTAGCTTTTCTAACCCGCCCATTAGTCCTTGTTAGTGTTGCCTAAGGTACCTACCAGTGGCACACTGTTAATTACCCGTCTTTGAATGCCGCTCAAGGTCCGTACTAGTGGGGCCCATTTTCAACATCCTAAATCATTTCATTTTATTGATCTCGACCTTTGCCACTACTATTCTAGAAGTCACCTTCGCATAATATTTATTTTCAATGATGTTTTGAACTTGCTGACGCTCATCTATTTGCGCGAGTAGAGGTCCATCAAATAGGAATTTCATAGGTATGGAATGCCAAAACTATCCAATAATCTCGCTGCCGATTGGGCCTTGATCATCTAGACTACTATCTTTCAATCATACTTTTATGCAACACACTTGAAGTATGTCTGAGTTTCGAAAGGTGCAATATGTGTTTGTCACTACGATTCAATACAGCAGTTGAAAGGCCTTTTATGAGCGGTGATTGCCCTACTTTGAAAGATATTTTTGCCTAAGGTCCAGAGACGACCGGCATGTGCGAGAACGGGGTGTGATGATGCTCGGTCACCGCCAGGCAACGAACCTCACCATCCAAGGCGTCGAAAGCACAAATCCAACCGTTGTCCCGTCGCTGTCATGCATCCCATCGTTATGCATTCCAGATTCATCATGTCAGACTGCTACCGTCGTAGCTGTTCGTGCCGGTCTCGGAAAGGCCTGCAAGGGCTGGTCGGATTTCAAGAGCCGTCAACGGGAGAACTTGATGAAAATGAACGCCCTGCTCCAACTTTCCCGACGATATTAAGTTTAAATGGCCCGAAAAAGGGTGGCGATAGATCCCCTTCTACATTTAGCAGAAATATAGCCTATTTGCGCTATGCAAGGCTAAAACGAGACGAGTATACCCTGAATAGGGTAAAAGGGCTGCCTCGGAGTCCGTAGTTCGAAGTTGAAAAAGTAAGCAATCAAATTCAACCCATTGTCTCGGCCTATAACTCTTAAATCGGAGTTCTCAGATAGGGTCACTAGCAGCAGTAGTTGATAAGACTACTCAAACTCAAGCAGTCGCAATACTTACGAGAGATTTCTTAATACTCCTATACACGCTCTTCGTACAAGTTACCTAGTCATTTAGCAATACGCTGCTAGATTGTTTATAGCATTGTCGCTAGAACCAGGGCTTCTACTAGTACGTACCATACCAGTACTAGAACTAATTAGTACCAATATACGAAAATAAAGCTACTAAGTTACATTAACTCAAGGTTATTGAGAGGAACTGGGTGGGGTCTAGGGGAACGTAGTACTGCCGGAGGCCGAGAGGCCAATCGCTACGCTTCTGTTACGAATTTCTGTTTGTCTCAGTCTTTGTAGGCAATAATTACTGCTTCTGTTTATCCTAGACTTACCTTCGGTTAGATAATTTTGATATGTTTTTCAAGTACTTAAATCGACTCGCGCCTCGTCATTGAATACTATCAGCATATTTCACCGAGCTACAGCTTCTGTTACACATTCTCTTCCTCCTTAACCTGCCCGACACCAGCGAAAAGCCCTACAGCGACTCACGAACTGTCAATATGTTTTCTAAAGCCCTCCCGATAACCCTCGTCCTTGGTCTCTCCCAGGCCGCAGCTGTCGACAAATTCGTTCAACTCGAGACCAGGGATGCTGAAGTGAAATGCACCAGTGGAAACGGTGGATTCGGACACGCTTGGGAACTAGAATCATGCGTCAATGCACTGGCCGCTAACCGTAAGTTTGCCTCCGAATGTCAATATACTGAAACAAGGAGGGCTAATCGTAAAATGTAGCACAATGGGGCGAGTGGACCTGTGCTGGCCGATCATGGTTCTTGGGAGGCGATAAATGGAATTCCCCAGGTGATTGCGTTGGTGGATGTCTCCCATGCCTTCGTGGGAACGCATTGAGTGGGTTGGAGATAGGTAAGTGTGATCAACACGCGGGTCTGGTAGATAATGCCGGCGCTCGTTGCTGGGTTGGATACTGTAGGCTGGGTGAAGGTTGCTAGGTTAAAGAAGTAACTTGAGTAGATTAGTATTATTGTGCCAGTACAGAAGGTATATGCATCTGCACTAGTAAGAAGCTCGGCCAAACGATATAGAGTTTAGGTTGAGTATAGGAGATTCTCAACTTATCTCTTATCTGTTGTATATAATTAGTAGCAAGTTAAGAGTACATAGAATTGAACAGATATTAAATTATCTTACTTAAGTACCAATAAATATAAGGGGCTAGCACGAATAGGTAAAGGGCCCTCGTCTAGGTGTTCTTCAGTAACATTGCGACTGGGGTTTCGCTAGGCTCAGACTATGTCACAGTCACAGTATAGAACTCGGCTGGATAATATGTCGCGTCGTGTGACGGTAGACGATTAGTTATGCGGAAATCGCTCGGGGTTCAGTTTTCTGGCTTCATGTGGCCAGATGGGCTCCTTGCTTGTGACCTTGACGTGATGTCGGTGTTCTGCTAGATCCACCAAAATATTTTCAGATGGGTTCAAAGCACTAGGGCATCGTGGTTCCCCTCCAAGAGCCGGCGGTGGGCAAACGATCGATATAGCGGTATGCCGTAGTAGTTCCCGACGACTCTTTGACGGATAAAGAAATAACCAAGAGCTAATACGTGGATTCGCTATTTTTTAAAATACATCGACAGCATGCGGCCAACTACACAACGTATGACTCGGAAGAGCCTATACGGGCTACATCAACTGCTCGCAAGTACCATTTATAAAGGTCGAGTTGCGTTTACAGGTGACTCGGTTCATTTGACACCCTGCTGGGAGCCTAGGTCTATGTGCTGGCCTTCTAGATGCCGATCTTCTGGGAAAGATTTTTAACGTGATTTTCAACCAGAAGTACGGTATTTCTCAAGTTCTGCTTCAAGAATACTCGGCATCGTCGAGGTGTATCTTCCAGCATATCACCAATCCTATGAGTATAGCGAACAAGGTATGGCTCCATGATGATGACCCAGATAATGTGCAGAAATAAGACTGGCTGCTGAGAACGTCACGTCACGCCAATCCGGAGGAGTTGGGCAAGGTCATGACACCATTGGCGACTGACCAGCGAATGGATATTAGCAAGATTATTGCAGCTAACAACTCTGCTAGTAAGCATTCTAGTAATTAGGAGGGGACAAGCATTTGAATTGACTTAATTGTTAACTACTCTGCCTATAAATCCTTGAGCGCACCTCTACCCGTATTCCTTAATCTAATCCGCCACGACCAAAAATAGAGCTGCTTCTTCACCAATTAGAATTGTTCTGCTGCGCCTTCTTCACCAATATTTGACTGATCCAATAGTAACTACATGTTGTCGAAAGGAGCATGAGAGTAACTCAACTATTTAAATATAATTATCTTTGAATTTAAATACAAATGAACAATAATCCGGAGTGCGTTCCCCCTATCTTAGTACTCCCTACTGTGGAAGTCCTACATACCTGCCCCCCGCTGGTACCCTGGCGGGCGTTTCCCTTGAAACATCCCTGGACACAGCCCTCTGAGCAGGAGTCCCATATCCTGGCGGAGTAGGCGACAAAGTCCCATTCACCGCCCCGTGCCGAGCCGGTTGTCGTTCCTGTCCATCTGCCTCGATTGGCCGTTGTATTTGCGCTGGATACCCTCGCGGAGGCTCGCCGGGGGGTGAGGTCAACTGCTGATAGTTGTTGGACATGTTATCGAAGGAGCTGTTATATCCATTGGGGATTTGTCCTAACTGCTGTTGCTGTTGCTGGTATCCTTGAGTGAAATTGTCTAGTTGGCGAGGCATTAGTCGAGGGGATGGTTGCGGACTTGAACCCTGCTGTTGTTGCTGTTGGTTCCAGAAGAGTCCCTGAGTGCCTTTGGGTTGAGGAGCTGCCTCGAGCTCGTTAGCCAGGGCCTGGTTGATGACATCCGGGACGGCGTGAGGGATACTGGGGGTGTTGTTTGAAGGCGCATCAACTGTTGTCCTTGGTATCGCTTGTATGGGCTGGTGAGGAACGGGCGGGTCTTGCAATTGTTCTGGCGATTGCCCAAGAAGCTTCTGCTCCGGAGGCGGCGGGTTTGATGGCCCCGTGGGAATTGGGGAAAATTTCCCTGTACGTAGTTCTGTGGGGGGAGCTCTTGATGGAGGACGTGAAACACCGGCATGAGACGACGACTGGGGAGTAGGCGATGAGACGAAATCTTCATCTACTTGCCCATTGGCGTCTGGATCATCATCGCCGTACTACCAGCGATTAGTTTGGTCATACAGTCGCTTCAGAGATGGTCATGTATTTACGTACCATACGAAGCTCTTTACGATTTGCAAGACTGAGACAAGCGTCTAGCGCTTCTTCAATGCGAACCTTTTGGTCTCGGAGAGCTACGCGTCGATCCCTCGTTTCTTTTTTCTCGGCTGCAATCAGTTCAACGGTGTCATTCTTCATTCTGTGGACCCTCCCTGAGCTAAAGATGCTCGACAAACCCTGGAGAAGGTGGCGCTCAATGACTTGGGTGATGGTGTTTGTGAGAAATGTTTGAGCCGAGAGCTACAAACGGGTTAGTCAGAAGGGAACCGTAAACGAAACGATATCTGTAGCAATGCCTACCTCATAGAATATGAGCATCTTCTCTAGGAATTCCTCTGCCTCTGTGTAGTTGTTCACTGCTGCCCTCGCCTGCCATCTTCTAACGCGCAAAGCATATTCGGGATCATATGGCTGAACCTCAAATTGGAGGTCTTTTAGTATTAGCACGAGCTCGGCTTGAGCATCTTTGAGCATGCTCTTAATTTGAGGGTCTAGAAAGTGGGCCCTGACGGGGTCACGCATCCGCTGCGGCCAGACACTGTCGATAATCTCTCCTAGAAATTCATTGCAAATGATGCCCACATCGTCTTTATGCTCTCGTGCCAGCGTAGCCCAGTTGGTTGCGAAACGTTGGAAGAACTGGTAAATAAGGCGTGCGTTGTGGTCGCCAAAAAATTCCACTCCCTTGTGCTGCATAAGAAAAGGCTCGACTTCTTTTTTGGCAAAATCACGCTTAGCCATTCCGCCAGGCGTTGAGGAAGAGCTATTATCCTGGATTCCCGAAGAAAACGGGTGTTTTGACCCTTGCGTCAGAATACGATTCGCAAACTCTTGATTTGCCCTAACAACGCGAGCACGCAGGTTCTGGGCGGGGATATGTCGTGAGTCATACTCATGTGGAAAGAACGATGTCCCTGGAGGGTTTGCGTAAGTACCTTGCATCGCTGGGGGGACCAGTCTGTTCGAATCTTCGAAAAATCCGAAGAGATCGCCCTTCATCTCCTCGACGGTCTCTTTTGCATAGCCTAGTGAATGCAAATCTTTTTCGGTACCATCCAGTGCTCGTTGCAGTTCCTTCCTCAATGTCTTGATATACTTTCCAATATGGCGTTGTAATTGCAAGCTTAGTTTCTGATTCAAAGCATCCACTCCTCGCCTTGACGAGGGCAATATGCTCCATGCGCTGCTTGCAAAGAAATCGTCTTCGTTGCATTTTCGCTCTTCTAGAGAAGGCCAAGTTCCACCGTCTTTTGGAGGTGGGGGATTCCGCAGGACAAACCAACCTAACTTGAAGCGATTCTCTTTGTCTTCGTTCTTGACCAACTGAATGAATTTTTCCTCAAGTCCGATCGAAGACGTCAGGTCAGGTTTGGTCAGGACACCAATTGTGCGGGAGCCAGTAGGGTCAAAATGACGGGCTTTCTTTAGAATCGGTGCATGAACGTAGTCATGGTTTCCTCCGACAACTGCCAATATAATGGTCCTTGGGCTGGCCATATATTTGTCTGTCAGAGCTTCGATTGATTTGATGTCTTTAATTGACTGATCACTATTTGGATTCTGGACGAGGCCTGGCAAATCGACCAAGGTAAGATGCGGTATGGAGGGCCCTTGCATTTCAACGATCAAGATGTCTCCCGCCGCAAAACGTCCCGGGACGTCCTTTGGTGCGATTAGTTCGGTTGCGAGACTCATAAGGATCGAAAACGGCGTTGAATCCTGAAGGTTCTTTCCAAAACTTGCTAACCGTTCTAGCTCTTGATCGCTCCGGTTCTCTGTGTCCGGGATGATTTCTACTCTGAAAGATTTCTTTTCCGCATGCCGGAGCCGGAGTTCTGTTGCGAACCTGGTGCAGGCTCCTGCGGCGCGTGGAAATGGCTCTCCAGTGATGGCCTCAAGAACGGAACTCTTGCCCGAAGATTGGTCGCCAACCACAGCAATTTGGGGAAGTTGGATACTGCCGACTTGCGCATACTGAATTTTACCGATAAGATCGAGTAGGCTACGCTGATCTTTTGCAAGATCCGACCCCTCCAGCATCCCTCAATTGGCACTGTATCTCCAGTTCTTTAATCAGTCAGCATGCATCGCGATGGCAAAAGTTTAGGGACATTTATACCTTTCTGTCATTATTGTATGTAGTTCAGGAGGACTCCGGACATGCAGTCGCAAATTTATCGGGAGAGACACCACCTTTATCTTTGTAACACAGGGGGCTTCAGGACGGGGCCGAGATGCAGCCCCGTGGAGGAGGATATTTCAGCGTATTGGTGGCTTGTACCGAACACACCTGATTGGAGAGTTCAGCCACCAGCCACCACAAAGCCAACCAATGCAGTACCTCCCAGCTCTCAGCTGCCCCTATTCCTGACAATTTGAGTTTCAACGGGATGCACTGTTCAGCTCATCCTTTGCGATTTTCGTTCAAGACTGTTTCTACTAGTTCAGCTGCAACAAAAAGGAGGGCAGAAGAAATAACAATGCTTAGACCCCAATGATTACGTATCTTATCAAATAATACTTATAAGATGCCTGTATATATAATATCTCTTAGTAGGCTAGCGGATCAGTAATAAGGGCTAGTTACTAACGTGTTCCACCGCTGAGCTGCGCATCCCAGTAAGCTGCGCACCTCAAAATCCACCAAAAATCGCAAAAACTGTATCTCAATCTCTCAACAGCAACTTGATAATAAGGTCTAAAAATTTATAGTAAACTTCTTATATCTACTTAGAAGCTCCTATCAAAGTCTCGAGATACTAAGCCTAGCTATCATTAAGTTATTGAGTTTTGGTCCCCAATTTTAAGCCAAATTGCTATGCCTCTAGAACTGCATAATAAAATATCTAATAAACTAAACAGGTATCTTGAGATAGCTATATAAGGATAGATATAAAATTTTAGAACTTGTTATCAAGTTACTGCTGAGATATCAAGATACAGTTTTTGCGATTTTTGGTGGATTTTGAGGTGCGCAGCTTACTGGGATGCGCAGCTCAGCGGTGGAACACGTTAACCTGTCAACCCGTAGGTTAGTAGATTAGTAGTCGCCAAGGATTGCTAACTTACTAAGCTAGTCACGTGCCCAGATTGCATTTAGCCTCAGAGTCCCAGTCGTGGTTGTCCCCGTGAGCCTAGTCTGGCTCGGGGTCAATTGGTTCTAGTTCTAAGGAAGTAGTCGTGGGCCAGCTACCCGTAACAGTGTATCTAGCTAGCAAGGCACAAGCTGCTCGGCAGTGAGTCTTGAGGCATAACGTGACACAGTTCTAGACTAGATGTACATGAACTACGCAGTGAGTCATTGTGAACTGCTTTGTAGGCGTTGCTTGATCCGAGTTACAGTACTGATTGCTTGTTCATGCCAGACTTATAAACAAAGTATAATGTAGTGCCTAAAAGAATGAGTGTTGGCAACCCAGACAAAACTCTTACGGAAAGAGACTCTTCAAAACCCCTCCATACTCTGTGTACGACAAACCCATCTTCTCGATATCATAGTCATTCCAATACCCCGCACCGGCAAGTGTAGATTGTTGATGCCACCCTGAGAATCTAGTTCGCGCTTGCGCGGCCGTCACGCCAAAACTCGGCTTTGAGTCATTAATAACCCACAGAAGCGGCACAATCTTCATCTTGAGAACTGACTCCCAGTTTGCAGGATTGTTCCCCGCGCCCCCATCGTAACACTGCAGATACACCCTATCCAGTAGCCAATTGGCCTCTGAAAGGCCCGCATTGAGCTCCGACTTCACGGAGTTCCAGAAAGTGTTATATGTGTACGGTGCAATGGTATATTTGTATCCAATGGCACCTAGCATCTTGCCAAAAGCGACAGTACTCGCGACATTGTAAATGGACTCGTCGTCGTTGTTGACAGCATCGAGGCTCCATGCTGTCTTCAGCGCCTTGAAATTGCGGTACAACCGAGTCTCAGGGCCCGCTCCGGGGTTGGCCATCAAAGAGCCAATATTCTGCGCGTTCATCGAGATTTCAAGCCTGTTAACGCCTGTGGTGCCTTCCTTGAGCGAGCGCACCTTGCTGGCGAGTGCGTCGCCGCCCACGTAGGCACCGTTGGATGCGACGAGGACGTCCTGACTGCCCGGCGTGTTCGAGTAGTACATGATGTCGCCGTTGTTAAGAACGCCAACGCCGAACATAATGAGAGAGTTGAAGCCGGAGGTTTTGATAGCTGTAGTGTTGGATTTCATCACATCTTTGAATAGGAATATGCTTCTTATGTTTGCGGCGAATACATATTGGAGGAGGAGCTCGAAGAGTAGCACTCTTGCTAATCCCTGGAGCATCATCTTTCCAGCAAGGCCAATTTCCTCAATAACTAAATTGATTGATTTTAGGAGTAATGAGGAATTAATCGCACTCAGCGCTGTTTTTGCGAAAAGTCTGGATTAAGTAGCCTCAATTTACCCGACCCAAGTCCCGAGACTACAAAGTAGGCAATTAAATTCCTAGCTCTGCCGAGACTTCGCTTAACAAAGAGAGCAGCGGATTTGTCTATAACGTCTTAAATATTGGGACCTTTTCTGGATTCTACCTTTCGGTTACCAGGGTGTAGGCCCGGAGCATAGGACAAAGACAGAAGGTGCAGATATCTTCAATAAATCCAAGCAGTACATCGTTGCAAACGTACATAATTCTACTTATACTTTATAATCAGCCGTAGGAGATACTTCTGACGTCTCTAAATTAAACCCTATCGATACCCTAAAGAAGAAAGTAGTTAAGCACTTCCGCTATTCAGAACCCCATTCGGTTCTAGGCTCTACATCCCAGCTCGCCCGAGCTCGAACCAACCAGTCCAACGTACAAATAACAGGAGCTCGATTGGAATAACGCAACGGAACACAACCTGAACACATGACACAAGGTCACATGACCAATTCGTGGATTCGTGGATTCGCGAATCACGAATCCACGAACCCACAAACCCGCACAGGTATATAGGCACCCCGGCTGTGCATAAATAGAGACCCCGTAGTCAAGCTCAGCTTTATCCAAGCCTAGTACATTATTTGCAACAGTGACCTTTCGCACACCGTGATATCCGCCGTCAAGTACGCTTGCCTACCACATACCCAACCCCACGAATCCTCGCATCTTCGCTGTCGCTGCATCCATAGCTCGAAGGGCTACTCTTGGACTTGCTAAGAAGTCTGTCACCGCGACCCTTTACACAGCAGGGGTATTACAGCCTTATATAGTAGTAGGAACTACTAAAAGATTAGGATAAGGCATCGATATTGTAATAAAGGAGCTCAAAGTAGCTAAAAATATTTGCGCTCTTAGTTACAATTAAGATCCAAATACGCCTAGCTTAAGATAGTCTGTGTTGTACCTCGATATTGTACCTCGATAATGTCTGTGTGTAGCTAGCTCGCATCGTCAACTCGTAGTCAACTCGCACAGTTAACTCGCATCGTCAACTCGCAGTCAACTTGTATAGCTAATTTATAATGCTAACTTATATCATTGTTAGATTTAATGACTCGCTAATGGTGGTATAAAAAGGCTTTCGTAACGGGGATGTATTGAATTTGATAGTCACTTAATAATCGATCTAATTAAAAAGGATGGATAGAACTGATTGATTGCTCGTGTCTATCATATTCTTAAGCTACTCTAGGTATCCTATCTTGCAGCTTTTTGTTCTGTGTTATCCTTTCCAAGTGTTGCGCTGTGTGCACAGTCCTCTTTGAACCCAATTCCTGCTAGGAATGGAGTAGCCCTCGGTATTTAGCTGCTCTAGAGTTCGATCGAGACAGTAAAATTGGCCTTCTTTGTGTAGAAGCGGTTGGTCAACGGGTATATAAATGATCATCGTACACTAAGTAATTAGGTATAGTCTAGGTATAAGTATCTTTGGAGTATTGAGCTCGTTGCAGCAAGAGGTGACATTATATTTGGAGACATCGTTGTCTAGAAAGAACTCGTTCAGGTATGGCCCTAGTAATGCAAGTAATAATCACGGCATGGGTCATCGGAATGTAATATATAGTATTGATTAATAGATATTAGGTAAGATTAGCAAGACTTCCTTTGGCCTATGACATCGGACTAAATTACATGTCTAAGGAGAGCTTAGATTTCAGGAAGCTCCACAACTCCTAATACTAGCCATTTTTTGCGAATCTAACCAATACTAGTTCCCGAGTAGAACGAAGGGACGTTCCTGAACCGTGTTGTAAGGGGTTCTTGAACCTGGCGGTGACATCCCTTGGGTACCTCAACACCCTGGAAACGTTCCTTGATCCACGCAAGATAATCTTTCTGAGGTGCTAAAGATGCACCATCGTGGTCAGCACCTGGATAGAGACTCAGCGTCGCACGGGTACCTGGAAAAGCGCTGCATGTTTTGTTGAAATCCGATTCGGTGTTTTCGGGGTATGTGAGGATATCTGCCATGCCTTGGACCACAAGCATAGGCGCAGCAAGGGCGTGAGGACCAGCGCCGTTATAGCGCTTCTGCCAGTCGACGACAGCAGGGTGGGTAAGCCAACCAAGGTTTTTAAATAATTGGGTGCTGGTCAGATTTCCAAACAAAGCACGTCCGACTAAAAGGCAGCCTTGGTCCATAAGCGGGATCCGGGCAAGTACAGTATCAGTAACATAGTCTTCAAGGCGAAATTCCTTTGGGAAAAGGCGTGCTAGAGACTGGAGGAAGAGAACTGATACTGCATCACCGATAGGCCCGCCGTTAGCACGTCGAATTGACTCTGGAATAAGGTCGAGTGGGCGAAGTGCTGGCGAATTTGCGACGGCACCTAGAAATTTACCCGCCTTAAGAAGCTCTTCCTGATTAGGCATAGCAAGTCGCTCATTTGTTCTCCAGGCGGTCATGCCGCCTTCGCTGTGGCCGATAACAACATATTCCTCAGATAATAACTTATCCAACGACTTGCGAGCAGCAATTAGACCATAGGCAACATCAGCTGCATGGAGGAAACCAGCTTCGTACATGAAACCTTGAGGAATATCGGAGCCTTGTCCTGCATAGTCCGGAGCAATCACCGCATAACCAGCCTGAACCAAAGCGTATGCGCCTGACCAGTCGTAATAGAGGTCCCTGTGGTTCGAGGGCGCGCAGTTTCGGATGCGCCCAGCTGTACCGTGAGCCCAAACTATCGTCTTGAGAGGCTTAGAGGGTTCAGGATTCCTGTATGGCAACAGTACAAAAGCGCTCGCTGGGATTGGCTTCCTATCTATATCCTCGGTCATATAGAGGAATCGTGAAAGCGACATGCCAGCCGGCGGTGTGTATTTGGTGTTTATGACATCACGGGAGACGTCTTCCCATCTGAGCAGGTCGCCTGGTTTTGCATTTCCCGAATTTGCAGGTGTACTGTAGAACTCCTCCGCTAATACATTTTTCGAAGCCCATGCCGCGGATTCGCCTTGAAGAGCTTGTTTGAATGCGGCTTGGCAGACGGTGTCGCATGCTCCCTGGGCATGGCTAGTGATAGCATGAAGGCTAATCAGAGAAAGACAAAGGAGTTTCATCTTGACAAGACTCTGGCGGGGTAAAGTTGAGAGATTGGAGTTGCCTTTGATGTTGGAAGATATGGACCTTCATGTCTCTTTTATATACATCTGATCATCCCATCGTCGTCACACCGTCATGGATTGATATTGTTTAAATGAGTTGTATGTGCGTCCTGCGTATAGGGAACTTCTTCGGCAGTTCTCAAAGTGCTAACCAGTGCCATGAAACATAATAGTTCGTAGTTATATTATGAGGTATATTGTAGCTACCGGGGAGGGGCCCAGGAAGGATCGGGTTTAGTCTCTCTGCCAAGAGCAGCTCCCGATGTCGAATCCGTGGATTTGATAACGGTATCTTAACTGTCGCCTGTACTTACGAATTTAAGTTTAGTAGATTACATGTTCCGTTTCCTCCTCCAAGTTTTACCTCCAAGCGTAGTATTGAATTTTCTTACATCAAGCAAGGTACCCTTCTATAAGAGCGGCCAACCAGCCGTTTAGAGTGATATTATAACCATCGTAGTAGCCTTTGTAATGTGATATTTTGGATTCGGAGGATAGAGAATCATATGATAGTTTATCTAGATAATAACTATTAAGCTATTCGACTAACGAACGCGAGTGATTACCAAATCTTGCTTTTCACAAAATAACAAGATTACGCAATGCTACGGGATTCGTAAGGCGTTACCTCGGGTTGTTTCCTTTCCAGTACGTAAGTAACGAGGAGTTGCCAAGACGAATTTACGCTGGATCCAATTAGCATCCGCACAAATCGATAGCTTACTTTGGGACAATTCTTGGCATGTCATTCCGGATGTGCGGCGAGGCTGCCACTCCTACTAACGTGTCTGTGCGCGTGATGCGCAACCCTCACCAAACTTGAGTTTCTACAACACGCGACAACTCCACCAATATGGACCCAATTCAAGCTGCGATTGAAGAAATCGACTCACGAGGATCAGGAGAAGTTTTTTTGTATAGAAAGATTGCTGTCAAGCATAATGTTGAACGATCTACGCTAAGCCGAAGACACTAAGACTAGACAAGCTCACATCAGACTAAGAAACTCAACCAGAAAAAGCTTAGCCTACAACAAGAGTAAGCTCGGGCACCTACTTTTCGACCGACTGGGTTTTCGGCCACCCAACCTTCGAAGCTCAATGTCTCCACAACGCTTATACAAATATGGATCACCGTGAAGTTGCAACATAATCTGCTATCCGCGACCTCGAATTTGGTGTTTATACAAGCCAGCGCAAAGCAACTAAGGTGTGGGGTAAACCATTGGATGATTCGATATCGATCACTGATGGATCCATATTGGCTCGAAAGGAACAGCAAGTTAGAAGGAGAGACCAAGCACCCCCTTTGATGCTGCACATATAAAATAGCTGAAAGGGGATAAGCACAACAACTTCATTCTTTCATTTAATGGAGTTCACAGTTAGTACGACTGCTACGCCAGCGACATTGATCCATCGTTGTATTGCCAAGATCCTGGAACGGAGGGAATCGAGTCAATTCTATGAGATATATCTGAAGTACATTTATATTCATGCTACACATTGTTGTCAAGCTTTGTGACCAAACTTCACGCTAGTAACAAAAATCATGGCATTACTCCTTCATGAGCCTTTCTGATATACCTCGTGTTCTTAAGACCGCACCTTTCCATAGAGAAGACAGATGCAGCTATTTTCAAAGCTTTGTCTTAGCCCAGGAACCTGCCTCTGTAGAGAATACATTAAAGTAACTTGTATGTGCATTGGGATCAGAGCCACCACTCGCACAAATGCCGTCCCCCGATAGGCACCAGGAACGTAGGGCATTAGAGAAGAGATTGAGTGAGGTGAGCTGCTGGCCTGTGCGTGGACTGATCTGCAATTGGTAAATATGTTAGCAATTATGCCTCGAACACATTATTATAAATAGTCGCTTGATGAATTTATGGGAAGACAGGAGCTCTTACGCCGTTGGATCTGGCCCCCGACCCGGCGTTATACGCCTGGCTCGCGGTGTGACGTGGGTCACCAAACAATAGCGCCGCGCGTACTGTATAATAACTTCTGATTAGATGATTTTGTCGACAATATAGACTCTGGAGCTCTTACTCTTGTTTCCGGGAGAGAAAGAAGGGTTCAGACCAGTGGTAACAGGAGTAGAGCAACCCAAACCTGTATTGCCTCCACCGCCGCCCAGTATATCCGCAACGAGTTGAGCACCCTAAAAACAATTACAGTCAATATAATTCTTTTTTCGGTGGTTTCAAGATTGTTAGTCTTGTTTGACTACTGGGATGTGGTAACTAATCGTTTCGGAGTATACGAATCACGCTGTTGCATTATACAATTTAGAAAATAGAGCGCACTTACTTGTGAATACCCACTAAGCACTAATTTCGCATTTGGGCAACGGCTCGCGTATCTAGTAATCTGGGAAGTTCCTCCGGTAATACCAGCTTGCACAGAGCTGCAGTACGATGGATTCACACTGGCCGGGTAAGTTATATCTTCATAGCCACATTTATTGATACCATTGCAGATAGCCGACACCACAGCACTCTGGCGGCCGGGATATGGCTCGCTGGTGCCGCGGGCGAGGAAGACGTGAACATCATCGCAATTGGCCTGTCGCTTTTCGACTGGGGCTGTTGGGAGAGCAAGGGTGATTGATAGGCAGGAGAGGGAAGCGAGGATAGTCGTAAGAAACATATTTGTTGGTTATTTGGATAAACGATTATCCTTCAAATGAGAAATGGTTTTGGTAATACTGATAATTGTTTCGAGGTAGTTTATCGTTGTCGATATCACGACTGGTACAGCGACAGCTACCTAGGTATTTATACCCAACCTTCTATCCATAACATCTAACCTCAACCCTATTTCAAATTTCGAAGACAAGTGCCGGTTACTAGCGCTTTGGCCAATATGCATAGGGATCGGACATGTTACTAAGATTGTATTCAAAGCGAACCTTAAAGAATTAAAATGAGGGGTTTGCTTAGGTATAGGTGGTAATACGGCCCAGCACACTCTATAGCCATGCAACGGAAATACTTCTACGGCACAGATTCCATGCCCGTCTAATCTAGGCCTAGAGGAATGACAGGCATGAGCTTAGGAATATTCAAGGTATTACCGACCGATGCCGTACGTTGTAAACAACAAGAAAGGCTGTCTAGAATAAGTTATGGGATAGGGTATCCTGTTGTTGCTTTATTTTCTAGGTTGGCAAGATAAATAATAATAATAGAAAATTTATAGCACCTGTCTCTTAGTTGAGATACCTTTTGACAATTTTGATGTCGGACGGTATATACCTTTTACAAGTACCCCTTTTGTGTATACTTGCGTGCTAAGGGTCAACGGAATAATACGATGTGCATTTAGTATCTAAGCGGAATCTTTCCCAAGAGATAATATATTTTAAGCTAAGGTTTACAGTAGGATGCGCCGAAACATCAAAATAGTTAACTAGCTGCCCCATTAGCATAGTGAACATGGAGAAATGGGATAACTAGTTTAACTAGAGTGACATCATTTTCAATCACCAGAATTCACTAACTTCCAAAATTGGAAGGTATGCATGTTGTTCCGAGGTTCAGCCGGTCTGACCCCAGGTTTGATACTCAACCCCCGCTTTTGACTGGGTTTTCTCCCAAGCTTTGATCACAAGATCAACCGAAGTTTTCCCTAATACTGATAGCGCTTACCGAGGTATAGCTTCACAGTGTGTCAATAGGTTTTTACCAATATTTGTAGCAGTGCTTGACTTCTGACAACCATAGTTTCGTATTTATTCAGCTTGCCGCGTCTAAAATTTTATTTGCTTGTGAACTGGAAATTCTTTGACAAGGAAACACTTTGAGAGGGATAGAAATTAATGTTTAGATTAATCTTGCTATCTATAGACTTGAAAGGAATCTTACTGTCTTACTGTATAGCCTTGGTGGGGTTCCAACATTCCCTTCTACCCAAGCTGAAGGAAACTTATTACGAGCGTAAACTCTTGCTCATTCTTGCATTATGATAAAGCTAGAGTTCTCCCTTCTATCGGCAATATTTAACTCAAATCCTCCGGCGATTGGATTGAGGGTGAGATTACTAAGCACAGTGCCAGTGACACCACCCACGCTATGTAGAGGAGATACTACTCGAGGCATTTTTAACTATGGCTATCTATGAATAAGTCCCGTGAGCTTGAGGACAGTTAGCTCGCTACTAGGCGTTACATACGAATATTGTATTCAATCTCCGTAAGGTTGATTAACTACACACAAATATCATACCTGGCTATACTTGTTGATGAATACATTGCACTTTTGGTGATGCAGCCTAAAAATTGGCAATCTAGACATAGAGGAACTCATAGGCCCTGTTTGTGAATGTTTATTAGACTTGCCTTGAATCTAGCAGGGTATCTTTTCCGCCACCTAGACAATATCGCTCTCGCCGCATATCACCATGTGTCTTCCTTGTTCTAGGTAGGAATAAGTTATATCCTTCATCGCACGTGAAGTTATTTGGTTGTCGGCAAGGGGGGCTTACTACGCTACTATCCATGTAATTATTTGCGTTCCTATATATGGCTAGCATTCTGTCGTAGTTACATCTATTCAGAAAATGAACTCATTCCTCTTACTACCCTTTGCTAAGGTCTGTGTATACTCTAGAACAACCTTAGAGAAATGCGATTGGCCACTTGTATGTCTTCAGGGTTCTTTTAAACTTGGGGAAAATGGCATGATCGCTAGTCCGAGACTCCGTGATACATATTCCACGCCGAAGGAGTAAAACTAACTGATGAGATCAACTGCTTTCACAATGTCAGTGAGGTATACTCGCGGTCCATGCTCCTATCAGATTATCAATTCGCTTCTAACCCACCTTTGAATGTATTGGGTTAACTTATCAGATAAATGACATTATGAAGAGAGTAAAGGCAAAAGGTGCGCGAGATAAAATATTTGTAAAACGGCCAGGCAAAGTCTTGACGTGATACAATTCGGTTTGTTAAGGCGAAAGGTATAGCCGTTGAGGATCAGACCTTCAGAGATATAGAGGGGATTTCCTGGTGTTCATTTGCGATAAGTGTCAAGGCCAGTCTTTTTAATCTAGTATGCGGAGGCTATCCCAATGGACATGGTAAGAAAAACGTGAATTCCTCGAAGTCTACATGAGGACCTTTCTGTAAACTTTTCGCCTTGCTAAGGTGCTAGCATGGTATACTTAACACAGAGCGTCTCGGTATATGCAGCAGAGCTATTATGGGATCTATGATCCCGGCATATTTACTTAGTACTCAGCTGCTATAGTTATAACCGCTTGCTAAGACTTCCAGTAAGCCTTGGCAGATTTTCTTATTTCTCCCTTCTGAACGTGGATAAAGATATTACAGAGTCACTTGTGGAGGCAGGAATGAAGATGAGCTTGGAAAATAAGTTATGTTTACCAGGTGTATACTACGACACTACGAAATTAGGTGAACATATTCGTCATGATGCGCATGAACAACGAAATATTTGATTGTGATTGGGCCTCGGACCACGTTCTCCACAATAAGAGGCTTGTATTGATGATTGCTGCGAGACATCTAGAAGTGCGCGATGTCGTAAATGTCCTCACTGCCGATTTGAAGGCGCTTCGTAGGCGCAACGGCGAGAAACTCCATGGAAAGGGTCAAAGCGCTTCCGTGCCATCTTGGTCAAGAAGAGTCTCGACACAGATGCCATCCGTGAAGCCTAAGATGCTTCAATGAAGCCTCGGAAGGACTTCTTGGCAGAGATGATCAGGGGGTAGGCTATCGAAGGTGGGTCGAAATTTGGAAGTAGACAATGCGGGGGTCACGATCGGAATTGAAGGTAGATAATGTCGGGCATTCGTGTAGCATAGACGAGGTTAGAGTTATTCAAGGCCAACTACGTACCAATTAGGTGGCTGAGAGCGAAGACCATAATGCACCTCTACACCATGCCCTTACAATGTGAAATAGCGTTCTAACGTGCAATTAGCACTCAAGCAGCCTATAGCCCTTAGCATCAAATATGGGATGCTGCTAGCTTACCAATGGGAACTACGGCAAGATCAGGTCTTTAGGTGTATCGATAGCCGCCATGCCACTGCACTAGCCACCCCGGAGCGGTCGGTGGATGGTACGGTTATTGCGTGTATTGCCGGTATGCGGAATAGAGCCGCATCGTATTATGGGCTAGATTTTATAGCTACGAGTTCAAAGACTTCCCGTATGAAATTGTAGTAGTTCTAGGTAACATTGTTGTATAGGGCGCCAATTGAACCCGGGTAAGTCCCGTACCCAAGTCGAATCTGGTGAATTACTTTCTTCGAGCAAAATCTCAACGGGCGGCACCTGTGAACATAACGATGGCTGGGCCTATAGAGGGAGTATACTTAGAAACTGTTGTGATAGCAATGACTACTACAGTAATTTGAAACATCACTGCGTTCGAAGCTGATTCTTGACGACACTGCTCTGTCCGCTGTATGTTCCGGTACTAAATACTGGACAGCCAATATTCTCTCTCTAGCGCATGTCTTACATTGAATGTATTGCCACTGCATGGGGATTGTGAGCGAGCAAGGGGGGTTACACCTGCGCAAATGGTCCTTTTGATGGCCAATGCTGTTCACCAGCCGGCCTTTCCGGTTCATCTAATTCTCACTGAAATCCAGAATGGTAAGGCTCTTATCTCATCATTGGCCAGCGATTGCTTTTCTTAATGTCATATTCCCTGTTTCTTATGCGACCAAACATTTGACACGAAGCATAAAATCTTTCCCTGAATAGTTAATTTGCTGATTAGAGTACGTTTTTCACAATTGATATCAGGGCAAGGGACATATATATCAAAATTTAATAAAAGTGGAATGTGTGGATGATGTCTTTGTGGTATAGTCTGTCCTTTCGATGCTGACAGATTACACCCAACGCTCTTTTGCTTCGCGGTCGCAAGACCTCCAGAGGCTCGAATTACAAGCTTCAGAGCATCGCCGGCTGCTTATTGTTTCTCATGAAGTACGTTATTACCGAGGTTCTCTCCTAGGTTCCAGGCGCGTTATTGTCTTGGCAGGGGATTGTGAGATACTTCTCGGATGTCCGAAATTAGGATGCGCCGAAACACGTGATTCGGAGAAGCAAAGGTCTTGGAAAGCGCATGATAGCGACATGGACCCTTCTTGAATTATTTTGTCACTAAGCAGGCAAAAGCGAACATCCGCGATAGATTGGGTTACAACCTTTACACTCACTTCTGCGCTCTCCTGTACCTTTGTCATACGAAACTTTCTGTCTCCTGCGCTTGTGGCAGCTCCTCGAGTGAGGCCGCTCGTAACCTTGCGTCGCGCACTCCGTTACCGGCTTCAAAAGAAAAAAATCCAAAAAAAAAGAACTCTGGGAGAGCGCTATGGGTTCCGGAAATAATAGCGTAGTTGGTGCCAGGAATGAAGCGCCACCTCCAGAAGCCGGTATCGACAACAACTCTTCAAACTCGCAGGAGCAGTCAGAAAAGCCACCCAAAACACACTATCCACTCAGCTTCTGGCTTGCATTTCTTGGGCTTTGCTGTACCGGCCTCGTCTCAGCTCTCGATGGATCAATTGTAGCGACAGCGCTGCCGAGCATTATCGACTCACTTCAGGGTGGCGACGACTACGTTTGGGTCGTGAATGTGTACTTCTTGACAAGGTATATGATTTCGAGCCCCATGTTTAGCGCATCTAACCATATCGTAGCGCAGCATTACAGCCTCTTTATGGCCAACTCGCAGACCTTTGGGGACGTCGCTATGTCATGATTGGGGCTACTGTCATCTTCCTTCTCGGAAGTGGGTTATGCGGCGGCTCAACTACCATGGACATGCTCATTTGGTCAAGGGCTGTTCAGGGCATTGGTGCCGGAGGCATCAACATGCTTATTGACATGATCATTTGTGACCTTGTCCCCATGCGTGAGCGCGGCAATTTCATCGGATTGCTATTCCTTTTCGTCAGCATTGGTGCCACAATTGGCCCATTTATCGGAGGTATCTTGACAGACCGTGTAACTTGGCGTTGGGTAGGCAAATGCTTGTTACAGTCGCCTTTACGTTGCTAATTTGTCACAGGTATTCTACATCAACCTTCCATTCGGAGGTTTAGCTCTCGTTTTGCTCATTCTGTTCCTCCAAGTGAAGTGGAAGAACGACCTTTCGGTAAAGGAAAGATTCAAACGCGTTGATGTCGTTGGAAATTCCATCCTTATCGGTGCCACATTTGCAATCCTATGGGCCCTGACATATGGTGGAACAAGATATACTTGGTCTCAAGCCAATGTCGTAGCTCCACTCGTCATAGGTCTCCTCGGACTTGTGCTTGCCATTTTGTGGGAAATGTCTCCGTGGTGTGAGTATCCCGTCATGCCGCCGCTTCATTTTAAGAACCGCACATCCGCAGCCGCCTTCTTCATCTCTTTCATGTGCATGTTGCTCGCTTTTTGGATCAACTTCTTCTACCCACTTTATTTCCAGGCTGTGTTAGTCGCTTCGCCAACGAGAGCCGGCGTGTATACACTCCCTCGCGCAATAGCATTCCCTCTCTTCGCTGCCGTCGGTGGTTGGATTGTTACTAAAACCGGACGGTACAAGCCTGTTCACCTGGTCTCCACAGCTTTAATGCCACTCGTTATGGGCTTGAGCACCATACTTGATCAGAATTCCTCCAAAGCTGAATGGGTCATTTGGCAACTATTTGCGGGTGTCGGTGGTGGCATGATGATTTCTACCACTTTACAAGCTGTGCAGGCTGCCTTACCAGAAAGTGAAGTGGCCACCAGTACAGGGACATGGTCCTTTGTTCGCTCTCTAGGCACGATCTGGGGAGTTTCCATCCCAGCTGCGATTTTCAATAACCGTTTCGATCAACTGAGTGCACGATTCGACCCAAGCATCCGATCACTTTTCACACGTGGACAGGCCTACGAGCATGCGACAGCAAATTTCATCAGGTCGTTCGACCCCGAGACTCGAGAAGTTGTCATACAGGCTTATATTGAAGCGCTGAAGCGCGTGTGGCAAATTGGCATTCTTTTCGGTGGAGTCACACTTCTTTCCGTCTTCTTCGAGAAAGAAATTCATCTGCGAACTGAGCTCCAAACTGAATTTGGGCTCGATGAGAACAAGAAAGGCGAGGCGGTAACCAGCGAGGAAAAGCAAGAGGAGAATGTCGCAACTATTGGCGGGACGAATGACATAACCAATGAGGGGACTAGGAGAGACTAAATCGGAGTGGTCGTTAGAATCATAGGGTAGTGATCCTGGCATAAAATTTGGTGTCTGTCATTTGCTGCTGAAACGGAAAATTTTGAGCGAGTCACGCGGCCAACTAAAATAGTCAGAATGCCCAAATCAATTTGACAATACCTGATTAGCTCTTTTGGTCTCTTTTGGAACACTAGATATGAAAATTGGTCAAATGCAAAACTATTCATCACTTATCGCTGTAAGCAATTGGTGGCACCTTCAAGCTGACTCGGCCACCACCGACTCCGAATGAATCGGACCATTACCTAAGCTTTAACCACCTAATTGATCGCACACGAGACCTACGCAGGTGTTTTCGGTGTAGCGTAGATCCTATGAGATTCAGCATGCATGAGAAAAAATAGGTTCGCTTTCCGATTGTGGGTCCCGTATTGGCACTGAACGTGTGAAATTTATATATGATAATCACTTGAGCGATGTTACATCGTTGATTCGACTAGGATAATTGAACTATCTTACATTTTTGGTCATCATGGCTGGCTCCTCTCCACCTTTCTTTTCCATTCATCAATTCTTCCCTGGGAATACCTTCCTCAATTTTGAGAGTGTGCGTATACTATCGACTGCGCCCTACGGTGGTTGCGATGCCGCTGAGTTCCTGACTGCTATTGCCGCGATCAACCCCAAAAACCCACAAACATGGGCGGACGCATGGGATCACGCTGCGCACGTGGCGGAATCTATGGCAGAAGAAGCGCTAGCGCGTGGTGACATTGTTGCAGCACGAGACGGGTTTCTCCGTGCCAGTTCTTACACCAGAGCAAGCGGCTACTTGTACATCAATGGGCCCACATTGGAAGAACATCATTCAGAAGCATACCCAATCGCAAAGAAAGTGCAAACGCTTTTCCGAAGGGCATTACCTTTCTTGGACTGCGATGTGCGTGTCGTCGAAATACCATATATGGTGGAATCCAAACTGGATGTTGATGGAAAAAGCGAGGTTCAGCTCCCAGGATATCTCTACTTACCAAGCGCCCAGCATCGGCTGCCAGATGGAAAAATTCCGGTACTCCTCAATACAGGCGGTGCAGATTCTGTCCAGGAAGAATTATATTACATCCACCCTCAGGGTGGCCACACGCGCGGATACGCGGTCTTGACGTTCGAGGGGCCTGGACAAGGAATTGTCCTCCGCGAGCACGGATTGCACATGCGATCAGATTGGGAGGTGGTCACAAGCCAGGTCCTAGACTGGCTAGAGGCATATTCATCGACGCTCAAACGTGAAGTTGGAGTCGAGCTTGACCTCGATCGAATTGCAGTGGCAGGGGCAAGCATGGGAGGATACTACGCTCTCCGGGCCGCAAAAGATACTCGCATCAAGGCCTGTGTTGCTGTTGATCCTTTCTACGACATGTGGGACTTCGGCACAAAGCACATCTCAGGCTTGTTCATGAGCGCATGGACGGGCGGCTGGATAGGAGATGACTGGGTTGACCGCATCATCCGGCTTGGTATGCGCACGAATTTCCAACTCCGCTGGGAAGTAGGAGTTACGGCCGCGTTTTGGGGTATCGAGAGCCCTGCTCAGATACTAAAGGAGATGAGGAAATATTCGCTAAAGGATGGGTACTTGGAGAAGGTGCATTGTCCTGTTTTGGTCACGGGAGCCGGCAAGAGCCTTTACTTTGATACGGAGGAGCACACCATGAGGGTTTTCGATAACCTAGGGCATCTAGAGGAGAAGTGGCGGGGTGTATGGATGCCGAATCGGCCAGAGGTGGGCTAAGATTGGCGCATTTGGGCTGGTCAATCTGAAGGCATACGCATTTTTGGATGAGGTTTTTGGCATTCGGAGAGTGACAGTAGAGAGCTGATGGCAGTGAATGGTTAGGTCACGTGTACCCAACTCATGTTAGGTCATATGTGTGCACGCGCCGCATTTGTGGCTGACGGGTCACCAGCCACCAACTCCGAACAATTGTGGGGCTGCCCCCGCAGATTCGGAGATGGCGCGTGCGATCTTTTGAGTAGCTCTCTTTGTCCACAGTTATTGAACGACGCACGAAGATGTTCGGGGAAGGAAAAAGGTGCCTTGTCTTTCCGCCGCTCGTTGTCCGATGGCGCGACCATATGCTTCAATAATTTCTCCAATGTTTACTCAGCCGAGCTTTTGATTTCCTTCCACCTCCAGCCCTAGACGACTCACTCCTAGGAAAACCTTAGCAACATCATTGAATGCACCTTATTCCCTAGCTACAGATCTTCTAATTCACCATGGCCCAGGCCTACACTTCTATTCCTGCGAAATCGAGCCCCGCGAGGTTCAGATACGCAAAAGCCAACCCAGCAACCGACCCAACCACGTCTTTTGCGAGCAAGACCATCCTCATCACAGGCCCCAATGCGGGGTTGGGTTTTGAGGCGGCCACAAAGTTTGCCAGGCTGGGCGCAAGCAAACTGGTCTTTGGCGTGCGCTCGCTAGACCGAGGAAAAGAAGCGAAAACCAAAATTGAGCAGCTGACAAAATGCAAGCCCGACGTCATTGAGCTGGTGCAGCTTGATATGGGGAGTTATGCGTCAATAGAAAAGTTTGCCAGGGATGTCAATGATCGGTTCTCCGTCATCCACGCCGCCGTGCTGAACGCGGGTGTTGCGCCGCCATCGTACAAGCTGAGCAAGGAAGGCTGGGAAATGTCGTTGCAAGTCAATGTCATCTCGACCGCCTATCTGGCTATTCTGCTTCTGCCCAAACTACGTGAGTCCGGACGAGCGATGGGAGAGCCAACCCACCTCGAGTTCGTGTCCAGCTCCGGCCATGGAGACGTCACCCCCTCGAGCGTGACTGACAGCAAAAGCATCCTCAAAAAGGTAAACAACCCAGCAAATTTCACCTTCACGGCGCAATACCAGATTACGAAGCTGCTTGAGATCTGGGCCATGAAACACATCGCGGACAAAGTATCGCCAAAAGAGGTCATCGTCAACTCGTCATGCCCTGGACTTTGCAAGAGCAGCATTGGTCGAGACTTCAACATCGTGCTCCGGGGCCTCGATGCCGTCTTCAAAGGCATATTTGCGCAGACTGCAGAAGCTGGAAGTCGTATCTTGGTTAGCGCTGTCACTACCGGTCCCGAGTCGCATGGCGGATTTTGGGCTTTTGACACGGTCGCTGTGTAAGCACAAACCAACTTCCAAATTCCAACATTCCATATATTCTAACTTGACTCTAGAATGGGCCCACTTGTCACTACCGATGAAGGACAGGCTCTGAGCAAACAATTTTGGGGCGAGGTATTGGATGTCTTGAAAAAGCAAAACCCGAATGTCGAGGCTATTCTCAATGGATAGGCGGTTGGACTGCGGAAGATGGCGGCAGCGGTAGATGGGCTATTATACCAGTAATGTATTGCAGGATCGCTTTCGAAAGGGTTTTCTTTCTATTATAGGTTTTTCGTCGACTAGGCTAAGATAACGAGTCGTAATTTTCAAATGTATCATTCAATTGGCAGTCTTTGCTGCGCTCATCCGTGAAAAAAAAAAAAAAAAAAAAAAAAACTCCTCGACTGATTACAGGGACAAGTACTCAGCTGCCATTGCCAATAGGCGGAATCGATGCACAGTCGAAGACCTAAAGGCTGCAATCCTAGCTTCTCTGAGTACCCATGTCGGCCTTGCCGAGTTCGGTCGGAGTGTAGGACGAGAGCGCCGAATGCACCGAAGGTCAGCCTCCGCCCACTATCTGGAAGGTCTAGTGCCTAACTAATGGGAGTTGCACAGGAGCTCCATGGCTTCAAGCATTATGGGTTAGGGCCTAATTCGCCTACTCCAATTCCCAGGATCATATATCCTTGTGCACTTGTTGTATAAATTGAATCCATTTTGCTGACAGTAACCAATCCCAGTCTGTCCAAGGAATCATTATATCGACACGCAATTATGTCTCGAGCCCGATACAACAATTCTGCCCCAATCCCCTCGACACAAACTGTGATCAAACAAGATTCCGGCGGCGTCCTTACCATTCAGAAGGATGCACCCATCCCTGAACTCCACTCAGATCGCATTCTTGTCAAAGTAAATTATGTCGCCATCAACCCTTGCGACTGGAAAATGTCAGAACGCTTTCCAGCACCAGGTGCAGTCGATGGGTGCGACTTTGCTGGCACCGTGGTTGCTCTAGGAAGCGACGTGTCAAGGACTGGACGTTTCCAGGTCGGGGACAAGGTGTGTGGAGGAGTCCATGGCTCCAATCCTATCGACCCAACTACGGGTTCATTTGCAGATTATTTGTCGGCCGATGCAGAGTTCACATTCAAAGTGCCAGGATACATGGGCCTCAAAGAGGCAGCCGCCGTGGGAGGAACGGGGATTGGAACTATGGGTTTGGCCTTAATAAAGAGTTTGGCACTGCCTGGAAGACCGACCCAACCTGTCGGGGAAAATGAGTCAAAACAAGTATTGGTATATGCGGCCAGCACATCTGTGGGAACATTGGCAACGCAGTTGCTTCGACTGTGAGTCCATTATATCATTTTTAACTATATGACTACTAACATTATAAATTTAGGTCTGGACACAAGCCCATCGCTGTCTGTTCGCCCAAGAACTACGATCTAGTAAAGTCATATGGCGCCGTCAAGGTCTTCGACTACCACTCTCCCACATGCGCACAGGACATTCGCACATACACTAAAAATCGCCTGGCACATATCATCGACCCTATTGTTGAGGCTAAGACTACGCAGCTCTGCTACGCGGCTATGGGTAGGGCTGGTGGCAAATACTGCGCTCTAGAAGCATATGCCGACGAGCTTTGCACACGCAAAGTGGTTAAACCAGAATTGATTATGGGGATGGCAATCTTGGGTAAGAAGGTTGCTCTAGATCATGGATATGGCAGCGAGGCAGATGCTGAAAAGCGCGCATTTGGCATTGAGTGGTATCGTGAGATTCAAGATTTGTTGGATGCGGGGAAGTTGAAGACGCATCCCGTGAGGGTTGTGGAGGGGCGATTTGAGGGCATCATGAAAGGTTTACAGATGTTGAAGGGAAAGCAAGTCTCCGGTGAGAAACTCATTGTGCAATTAGGCTAGATTATTGTCTTCATTATTCTACCATGGACTAGCTGAAACTGCTTATAAGATCTCAGAAGTACAGTAACGAGGCAAAGATAGTTCACGGCGATCCGTTTTTGTTCCAGATTAGAGCTACCTCTAGCTAATCGAATATAAAAATGTCAAGCATGTAAGTTGTCAAGGAGGTTGATAACGAGTTGTTTGGTAGGCCATTCGCGAATTAGATTTCAGAACCAGTGCCTAGTTCAGCTTGCCCGGTGACCTGCTCTCTTGACGTTTGATTGGTTTAAAGCCGGAAGTAGATACCCAGCCTGCCAATGCATGATTCAGGCACGTGGCAGGGCCGATCATGTCAGCCCGCAGACGCCTCTTCGCCTGCACCCAGACCCTCTCCGAATGCTGACATCCGACTCCGACCCCTTGCAGACGCGAACAAGTCTCACTCAGCCCCACAAAATCGCGTCACCCGAATCGCGAATCTTCGCGTTGTACCGACTGTCGTGTTATCGGCAAGCAGTCGTGTTTCGTCACCGCGAAATCATGCAGCACACAATCCGAACCAGGCATTGAAGCCATTTTGGTACTCTCTAGAATATTGGTGAATATGGCCAGCCCATCCCCATCAAAAGTTCTAAAAGCCTCGGCAAAT
Organism: Ophiosphaerella korrae; assembly: GCA_028456385.1. NCBI lineage: Eukaryota > Fungi > Ascomycota > Dothideomycetes > Pleosporales > Phaeosphaeriaceae > Ophiosphaerella > Ophiosphaerella korrae. The sequence continues at coordinate 60,143 of JALNQF010000048.1, read as the reverse complement.
CATCCTCATCACCTTGTGCCCAAACCTCAGCTTCATTATGCGCATCACTGCAATCTTTCTCCTCGTCGCATCGGCAAATGCCTGGTCCTACGGCTGGCCCGAAGAATGGGATTCCAAATGGCTGCCTGCTGGCTCCCAAACAGTACTCGGCAGCGATACGAGCTGCAAAACGTCGCATCTAACGGCCTTTGAAATGTCCAAAACCAAAGAACCGATCTTTTTCAGCACTGGAGGACTGGACCATTTCGTTTCACCCAAGATGCTGCCTCTCAACAGCACAGCGGGCGAGCAGTGGGAGTTTGATGGTGTATCTGAGGACGCGAAGCTTGCCTTTGTGTTTGGATTCTACCGTGATCCAAATTATGCTATTCTGGGATCTGGAAACCTTCGCGTCAGTGTGGAGATGGTGTGGCCAAATGGAACCCGCTTTGCACAGGTTGACTATCCTACCGACAATATCATTGAAGAGTGCGAATGGGGTACACGCGGGATCTGGCGCTCAGAAGATTATAGCTATAGCTTCGAGATTACAGCGGACATGCAACGCGCTCGTGTGGGTATGCAGACTCCACAAGTCTCGGGCATTGTGGTTATGACTTCTACATCTCGACCTCGCTACCCAGACGGGAAAACTTACCCCAGCGAAAACTCGACTTCGGAAGCACTACCGTACTTTCATTTTGTTGAACCTATTCCTATCGCCAAGGCACACATTGACCTTACTATACTGGGTGAGAAATTTACATGGAACGGAATCGGCGGTATGGAGAGGTTGTGGGGTGCGTTCAGCTGGTTCACGTGTTTACAAGGCATGAATGTCGTGCGTATACTGGCCGGGCCATATTCCTTGTCATTGCTTTCCTTCACTTCGAACATTAAGAAGGGACGGGAGTATCCGTCCGTCGCGCTCTTTGACAACAGCCTTCCTGTATTTTCGAGTCAGCGCACTGAGGAGTCGGAAGCGGACGACTATTTCTCATTTACTAAAACATATGGTGGGAAAGTCACAGGGACATTGCGCGACAAGGTAACGGGGTATGAGTTAGAACTAGTGTCGCCCAGCAGACAGCTGCACTGGACGTTCCTGATTGAGCATGAAAATTTGGCATTTGAGTACATACTTGGGGGTGGGACGGGCGGTAGCGGTTTCTCGGCTTTTGTAAATGGTGGTCGTGTTGGCCGGGAGCAATTCAAAGGTGTTGCTCTCACAGAAGCACTGACTTTTCCGAAGAAGTCACCGATCTTTCGTCCTCAGTATTCTGAAGACTAGATGATACTGAAGTCACCCATAGCTCAAAAGATGGGGCTAGGAAATAATCAACTTCGAAGAAAGAAAAAGCTGAGCGCATTCACTTATGAATCCTATGAGAGGGAAATCTAGTGTCTGGGAAGACGATATAAAAGTGTGTACAGAATCAAAAAAGGAATCTCAGCGAATCAAATTAGCCTCCCTAAGCATCTTCCTCCAACCACATCAGCATTCCCTCCCTTCTCACTTCCAACACAGTGCCAACATCCCAACAAATCTTTCGAGTCGTACTTTTCCTTCAGCTGATCCAATTTACGATAGTTACCGCCCCAGAAAGCTGATTTCCAGTCTCTGACCCATGGGTGTGCTTCATTCGAGTAAGCACCTCCGTCCGGCCACAGCTTTTTAGCACGGTCACTTGCCTCGGTCAGCAATCTAGCAACTTTCTTCTTCTCCTCTATTGAAGCAGTGTATGGCCATCCAGCGGAAGATGTTAAGAGTACTGCACTGCTTCGCCATGCGTGCGTCGTGGAGGTCGAATCATGAGAGCCATATTCGTAGGCTTTTACTTTTGGGCTACCCTTACCACTATATACGTATGGTGTTGTAGCGAGAAAGCCAGGCCTAAGGCCCACACTATTCATCCATTCCATGTGATCATTTAGCTCCTTTCGGCCTTGGGCATTGAGATATACCCGCGAGGGGATCATCCAGTTATGGCTGAACAAAGCACTGCCTCCAGGCTGTGCCGTTGGAATAAAGTATTTTGTGTACATGTCGTAGAACTCCGGAAGTGTCTCAATAATAGCCGATCCACCATTCGCGCTGGCAAACTTGGCGAGATCGGCCACTGAAGCTTCGGCCTGGGAAAGCGAGAGAAGGGGCGTTCCCAGGAGGGTGATGCCGCCACCCTGATATCCGCCCCAACCATCTTCAGCCCATCTGATCGTGGAGTTAACAACAAGTTTTGACCACTCAGCTTGAGTTTCCAAAGAAGCAGTAGGTGGAAGAGTAATGAATGCGACTGAGACGCCCAGCTTTGGCTCTACACGTGATGTTGTAGACAACACAACGCCAAACGTCCCTCCGCCTCCACCTCTCAAAGCCCAGAAAAGGTCTTGATTCTGACACTCATTTGCGATGCGCGTAATACCGTCCGTTGTGACAACTTCATATTCAAGCACGCGATCCACTCCCAAACCATACACTCGCGAAAGAATGCCGTGCCCACCTGCCATGACCCAGCCTCCCGACGCACCAACAGTAGGGCCGGATCCACCAAGATATGTAACACCTTTCTCGTGGGCAAACTTGTAAACTTGGTCGAAATTGACACCCGCGCTAGTTGTGATAGCTGGAACACCTTTCTGTCGATTGCACTTGTACGGGACGAACGAAGAGTCGTACTCGAGTTTCTGCAGTTTGCGTGTCCAAATGGCAAGCGAGCCGGCTCCGCTACTTCGCCCGTTATAATCATGGCCTGAATTCTTGATTGAAATAACCGTCTTGGTTCGCGAGGCAAATGCAAAAGCTGATTTGACATCATCAGCCGATTCGACTTGAATGTAGTACGCTGGTACAGAGCCCTGGTTGCATGATACATTGCTGTACGCCTGAGTGTTGGTAGGATTAGAAGGATCGAGGAGGCATTGCTGCTTCACGGCTGTAGCGCAGTCCTCTGATTGTGTTTCTTGGTAGGCTGCAAATTGATCGACTCGGAATTGCGGGCTCGTATATTGTGCTTGAATTTTCGAGCAAGCTTCAGCTTGGCTGTCTACGGCCTTTCCATTGACCTGAGAGAAACACGGGGATGCTAGCGGGATGGCAGTGCTCAACCGCCCATTTAAAGTTTTGTTCAGCGATTTCCAATCTTGGTCGGTTGCAATGCTGAACACCGACAGAGAGAAGTAGCAAAAGACTGTGAAGACAATAAAAGCTGACATTATTTGAATCTAATTATTAACAGAGGAAAAGAGTACAATCCGAAGCAGAAGCGTGTGTCTATCTTAGATATAGTTTGGTGTATGAGCTGCAGCCCATCTCGCCCCTGACTGTCCTAGCGATAACATATTTCTGTATCACCCACAACCTTTCGGATTCGGGGGGCTGATTAGGCTTCCAAAGATTATAGAGGTTCGTTGGTGGCTTTTCGGGGTCGTGTTTCGGATTGTGGCTTAGGATGTCCGGTTGTTTCTAACTAAGTAGGGAGGCTGATATTCTTAGGAGTAAGCTTCCATCACATGGGCCGGCTCCAAATAATTTCTAGCCGCGTGCGTTCGCAGTTTGATCACTCAAATCGGATGTCATAGTTAAAGGAAACGAACTTCTCATGAAAAGATTATCAGTGCTGAGTTGATAATGGCTCCAAGAAACCACCTCAGTTTTATTCAGTTTAAATTGCATTTCCTAACATATTCATCTAGTATTCAGCCTGACTTGTGAGTCTCTTAGTGACTAGTTTGCGTGCGAAGTAGGTGTCAAAACGTAGATTTTAAAATTGCGAAACATTGAATTGACGGATTTTGGCTATCCCCTCCTCCCATAGCGCATACTAGTGATCTAAAATCCCCAGAACTGGCAAGGCATGTTAATGCTCAAGTTATTTCGGGTCAATTCATGCTTTCGCGTCAGTTATAATTTGTGTTAGAAAGGAAAGTTTTCTGAAATTCTGCTCAGGTTAAATGCCGACGCATTTTAACCACGTGTCAACCCTGGCTTCAATGCAGGGAATCTATGCAGCGCCCACGAGGCACAGGCACGGCGGCATGACCCTCAACCCTGTTCCACGAGTAAGATAAGCTTTCTCCAACATATCCGCCCTGCATTTCGCTGACAGAGTTATATTTAGATTGATCATGTGTGGGCACAGAAGTCAGCTTTTTTTTTTGTTTTTTTTTTTTGTTTGATGGCTCGCTCAAATTGTTACTTCGTGCGCCATAAGGGGATTTGGGTAAGTAGAAAAATGAAATTGTATAATGAACGCAATGTATAACATACGTGTACCTAAAAGCATCTTATTTCATGCCAATACCATCCAAAGTTCAGAAAAAAGAAATTCATCAGCGGTTTGTAGGCGCTTGCTACTTTGACCAAAGCCACCTTCCTACTACGTCCCTCAACGAGAAACCTTGGCTCAACCCTTCCTGGGGTTTTGTCTCCACTCGTGTCCTCCTCTTATCTCTAACCAACTTGGGGAACATAATTGGAAGATTCGCCGCAGTCTGCAAATACGCAGCAACTAACTCATCCAACCCCTCAGAAACCGCAGCTCGCGTCCATGTCTCAACATCAACAGTTTCAAACTGCTCGCCTGTCTGCTTCTCCAGTGACTCTTGCATACCTTGCACCGCAATTTCGACATCACCACTTTCATACACGAACTTCACCATGCCGTTTGGATGTGCGCTATCGTTCTTGACCTCCTCAACGATGTCGTATGCAACATTTTCGACGGATACAAAGTCAAGCGTTCCGCTCCAAGTTGGAGAATAGGGAACCTTGCGCATAGTCTTAGAGAATTGCAGTAGGTTGGTCATGAGGTCAAGTGCGGGGGCATCAGCGCCAGTGATGCTGCTCGGTCTATGGATCCAAATTGGGACTGAAAATTTCTCGCTAACAAGCTCCAAGAAGCGCTCGCTCGCCCATTTTGTAGCCGTATACCCATCAGAGCCATCTTTTGGCGGTTCAAATGCTGAGACCGATTGTTCGCCAAAGGACGCCCTACCAGAAAGGTGAGCGACACTGGCTGAAGAGATAAAGTGGATTGGGACGCGATTAGGGAGGCAGAGCTTGACAAGCTCCCGGGTGCTACCGACGTTCGTCTTGGACAAGGTTTTGTACGTCTTCAGGAACGAAACGTCAGCCCCATTATGGATTACAGCATCGGTTTCGGCGAAGATCTCTTTGGCCTTATTTTCAGAGAGGCCAAGACGTGGAGAGTTGAGATCTCCCCGATGTACTTCAACCTTGGGGTCTGAAAATATAGCAGGCAGATCTGACTTGTACCGGCGGAGCGCAATCGCATGAATCCTATCAATATGGACATCATCAATCATACGCCGAAGGATCTCTTTGCCCAAGAATCCACTCGCACCAGTGATTACAACAGTCTTAAAGGCAAGACCTTGGTCTTTGGGTGTCGGATTGATCTCTGTTTCATATAGATCATCGGTCAAAGCGGTTTCCTTCTCCCAATTAATTGCGCTTGAGGAAGTAGCAACTTGTTGGCCGGCTTGAATGCTCTGTGGTACCTGGTTCATCTCTAGGGATGCACTGCTTACCGGGTTTATTAAATTGAGCATGGCCCCTAGAGTAGAATTCTCGAAAAGCTGAGCGACGGGAATCTCAATGTCAAAGGCTGCCTTGAGCATCCCTTGAACGCGAACCGGGGCTAGAGAGTTTCCTCCGATATGGAAAAAATCGGTGGTGTCCTCAATTTGATGGAGTGAAGTAATATTGCGCCCTAAAACCTGCTTCCAAATATTCTTTAACTCTGACAGAGGTGTTTTTCCTTGTTCCGGTGCTAAGACATTCGGCTTCATGACTGGTTGAAGTGGCAGCTGAGCGATAGCTCTACGATCAAGCTTGCCAGAATGATTAATAGGCAAGCGTTCAACAATGACAGTCATGGCCGGGCGCATGTACTGCGGTATTGGCAAAGTTGCCTGGAGATTCTCTAGGATGGCCTTCGCATTACCAGAGAAAGTCGTGGATAAAGCAATGTGCGCGACGAGGAACTCTGTTTCACCAGATTTATGGAGAGAGACAACAGCATCGCGTACTGCTCCACCCACATGATGGACAATCGTTGACTCAATATCCTGGAGATCAATCCTAATCCCCCTCAACTTGATTTGCGTATCGCCGTCAACTCGACCCTCAAGGACTAGACCATCCGCAGTGAGTTTACCACGGTCACCACTTCGATGCATGCTTGTCCAATTGTTCTCAAGGTATCTCGCTGGTGCAAAGTCGTCAGGCAAGAATCGCTCCTTCGTAAGACTATCATTATTGAGGTAACCGACCGCAACACCAGCGCCCCCAATATAGATTTCTCCAGAGGTTCCAAGAGGAACGGGTTGTTTGTTAGAATCGAGAATATACACTGAGTAATTCGGGAAGATATGGAAAGCTGGGTTTGGAATATCGTTTTGCTGGTAATCGACCTCCACACTTCCAATGGCCAAGGTAGTTTCCGCAGGCCCATAAGCATTGACAAGAACGAGGTCGCTCTTGTTGAGTTCTTTGAACTCCTTGACCACCGCAGGCGTCATCTTTTCTCCACCACTCATTGCGAATAGCCAGCTAGATGAGCGGAGGGCGTTTGCATCTGCATTGTGAAGCCAGCTTACCAATTCGGATGGTGTGGCTTGAACATGGGTAATGTGCTCAGACACAATCATCTTGGCCATGGCAAGGGAATCTCCTCGCAATTCCTTCGATACGATTTGTAGTGAAGCACCATTTGCTAGAGCGGTAAACGTTTGGGATATGGCTATGTCGAAGCTCCATGAACTTTGCTGAAGGTGGACACCTGAGCCTTGATGTACCTTCCATTCCTGCGTTGAGGCTTGAATCTGATTTTGCCATGAGGCGTGGCTTAGCAATATTCCCTTCGGCTTACCAGTCGACCCGCTAGTATACAGAATCACCGCAGGCGATCCAGGCTCCGCTTGGTTGGGTATCTTGGTGGTACTCTTTTCAGGGATGAGTGAGACATTGATCTTTTGAAATTCAGCTCCCAGAGCAGCAAGATCTTTCTGGTTCAATTTGTCGTAAACGATCGCATCAAGATTACTGTCTTCCACAATCGTAGCCAACCGTTGAGTTGTCAATCGAAGCTCCAAGGGCACAAAAACCGCTCCAATGCGAAGAATAGCAAGCAACGAGCAAAAGAAATCTGTGGAGGGATCCTGCAACACGCCAACCCGGGACCCTTTGCCTATGTCATTAGATTTTAAGCTTGAAGCGATGGAATTAATGCGCTCCGCCATTTGCGCATATGTGAGGTGGTTCCGAGGACCCTTCAAAGCAATTTGGGAGCCGAAACGTAAAGTCATTTGGTCGACACGGTGAACTAACGTCTCAGGCCAAGCATCGGCAAGTTTAGGACCAACCCCCAAATCGAGGGCGCGCTGGGTTGCTTGGGGATCGTAGAGCGAAGGACGTCCAAGGCGAGACGCAGGATTCTTAGCAAAGGACTTGATCAGAGCTAAGTAGCTGTGAGCAAGGAGCTCTACATCCGCTTCGCTGTACAGATCGCTTTGGCCTGAGATGTAAATTGTACTTTCGGCACCCGGATTGGCAAGGATATCAACGCTGACATCATACGCCGTTTGGCTCCCGTCAAAATGGGTAGCTTCGCTCTCGCAGCCGCAAAATTGTCGCTTATCCTGTACTCCTTGCCTGTAATTGATGAATGCCTGGAAGAGTGGATTGTGCGTGGCAGCTCTGGGAGCGTTGATCTCGTTCAAGATCACGTCAAACGGTACTCTACTATTGGCGAGAGCTGCGACAACCTTTTGCCGAGCATCCTTTAATGCTTCCACAAAAGTTTGAGCAGAATTTTGCTTAAAGCGCAGGGGTAGAAGATTAAGGAAGAATCCCACACTTTCACCCACGAGCTCACTGTTGCGGCCTCCATCAGCCATGCCGATACAAATATCATTCTGTTCCTCTCCCGCGGTTCGGTAGAGTAGAGTCTTGAACGCAGCCAGGTAAAAATTGAAAGGGGACGCCTTTGTGCGTCTGCAGGCATTTTGGATTTGCGCCGATGTTGCAGCATCAATTTTGAACTTGACGGTATTGGAGGCATATCGAGTCAGCGGGGAGCGGACAGACTTCTTCGACATAGGCAAAATAGGCAAAGGGCGAGGAATGTCAGCAAACTCCTTTTTCCAGAATGAGATTTCCTTTGCCCATTTTCCTGATGATTGTTCTTTGCGCTGAATATCCGAGAAGTCCAGGTACTGGAGGGAAACAGGAGTGAGGCGACGCTGGTAGTATAGCTTTTGTAAGTCGCTGATAATGACCTCAAGGCTTATTCCATCCATATTGATATGATGGTACCCAATTATGAGCTGGTGGAGATCTTCACTCAAGGAGAGTAATGTAATTTTCATCGTCTCACCGCTTCCAATATCATATATGTGATTTTTGGTTCTTGCATATTCAATGTCAATGGCTTCTTGGGATGAGACTTGCATATGGACCAGCTGAAGAGGCGATCTCCTAAGGATGCCTTGCATGGGCTGATTGTTTTTGTCCGTGAAAAAAGTAGTACGCAGTCCTTCGTGACGTCTACAGATGGCTTTCACGGCCGTTGCAAAGTTTTGGATGTTCAAATGGCCGGACAATCTAATCGATGTTGTGATATTGAAAGTGGTTTGATCCTGGAGGTAAAATTTCAAGAACCAGAATCGAGCCTGGCCGAAGGACATTGGGCTAACTCTCTCTAACCCAACATCCTCTTTCACGCTGAAGTCGTCGTTGAACTGCGACAGAGGTGTTGCTGTAGATATTTGCGATTTTTTCAGTGAATCATTCTCCGAATCAGAATCAAAAGAGCTTGACGGTGTACTCGCTTTAAACTTGGTGATTAGTGGAACCCGGATATCCGCCTGGAAAGCCACTCCTTTGGATTTTGAAACATGGCTCGCATTGACTGAGAATTGCTCTTGGGGCTTAAGAATATCCTCGTTTACTGAAGATGATGAATCTGACACTTCTTCTTCTTCATCTTCATCGTACGCTTTGAAGTCAACTTCGTTGGTGATAGTTGGAATGGTCTCAGTCTTAGCAGCCTTTTCTGCTCTGGCAGCAGCCTTCAATGCAGGGTCGACTTCCTTGCCGAAATTAGGTGTAATGTTTTCCGGGAGCTGTCCTTGCGCTGCGGAGACTAACTCGGCTACTGTGAAGCCTCCCAGGATTTTGAGGACAGGCATTTCGACATTCAATTCCTTGACGAACCAACTGCGAATATCGACAGCAACAAGGGAATCCAACCCAAGTTCTTCAGCATTCATATTCAGGATGGCGACAGAGTCTTCAATCTGGAGCGAAGATTTCAATTTTGCGACGAAGCTCTCTGTGAAAAAGTCAGCATGAACAACAACCGAATAAGAATGAATATACCTTGGATAGCCTCGTTGACCTCATCTGCAGTGGTCGCAAGCAACAACTGTGATTTTAATGTGACGTTTTGCTTCGACATGCCAGCCACTGCACCATGATTTTCGGGCCAAATAACACAATGGGAGAACTTCGGGTTCTTAAACCAAGTGACTTTCTCTGCATCATCCATGTGCGCAAGACCCAAACCTGTCATGATTTCAGGGATATCATCCGCGCCCGGCCTTCCAGCAACCACGCCTTCGGCGAAGATTTGATGGAAATCCTGCTCAGACATGAAAACGTTGCCCATATGGGTAAGATATTCCCTTTGAGCATCGCTCAATTGCCTTGTAACATAGCCGTTTCCAACGATAGCTCCAATGTTGATGACAGATCCCGCCAGACCCCTCTTTCTTCGCTGAGAAGCCAGTGCGGCCATGTATGCATTTGCCGCGGCGTAGATTGACTGGCCTTGATTCCCAGTCACATACGCCATGGAAGAGAAGAAAATGAAGAATTCGAGATTGGCGGTTGAGAAGAGCTCTTCTAAATGTATGGCACCTTTGACTTTTGGTTCCACAACCTTGTTGACATGCTCGAGGCTCATGTCGACGAACATAGCATCCGCTAGAACCATAGCACCTTGTGCGACGCCGCCTATTGGGGGGAATTCGTCGCAGATCTGCTTGTACACTGATCGGACAGATTCTCTGCTCGTAACGTCATTGGTGTAGATCCTCACGACTGCATCTTGTGCCTTCATATGGGCTTCCCACTTGGGATCTACCTGAGGGTTGCGGCTTGTGAGTACCACGTACTTGGCGCCGTGTTGCACCATCCATTCACAAAGTGAAAGACCAAGACCACCTGTAAGTCCGACCAGCCAGTAAGTTTTATCTGATGAAAACAGAGGCTCAATGTCCACGGGAGTGATCTGAACGGGAATGCTTGGAGTATCGTTCCAACTGAAAAAGGCGTTTTCTGTAGGTTTACCATTAACAATATCCGTAACCGACGGTATGGATCTGATGTCGCTAACGTGAGGGTCATGGTGCGCACGAACAAATGCTGAACGGAGGGTTGATGGGATGAATGCCATGGACGAGAACGAGTCCAGCTTGGAAATTGGGGAAGAGAAGAATTCGGCTCCCCAAATTTTGCAATTTGTTGGCAAGCATGCCTTGACATTGGCCGCAAGGTCAAAGTCCTCCGTAGACGTGATCAGGCAAGAAGCGGTCCGAGGCAAATGCGACTGGATGATGCGGCGTGGGGCATTTGGATGTAGCGTAATCCATCTTGCATCTTTAACATCTACAGACGTAGTCAATAGCACAAGCCTGACGCCCTTTTCTTCTGCAAGACGGGAGAGGATATTGGCAAATCTTCGTTTGGGTTCGAGTAAGATTAATGTTTCGCCGCTAGAAAAGTCCAAGATGGTTGCAAGGGCCATAAGATAGTCTTGTATAACTGGTAATAGACGGAGAGCCTCCTCAGTGGCCATTCCATAGGGAACAGTCCAAGAGTCAAAAACCCGGACAACGGAGTGTCTCTCAGGAGTGATCGCAAAAGCCTGTTCCTTCGTGCGTAGATTCGTGCCAAGGACTAGGTATGCATAATCGGTCTTGGTAATACGAATAGCTTCAAGGCTGGAGTGGCTTACTTGGAGTTCCACTCGGCCATCAAAAGCAGTTCCGGAGTGCGCTGGAGCCTCCTCGTGAATCTCGTAGCTATTGCTGGTCCAGCGGAGACCAACTGTCGAGATGCGCGGATCCTTTTTCTGAGTAATGAGGCGCCGGCTGGAGTTATAGCGATTATTGCGGATGCTATTGGGGATCAGACGAGGGAGCTTGAAGTTACCTTTCTCGTAAGAGATTTCTGGTTCTATAGACCACAACAAACTTTTGGCTACACCTTGCTGCTCCCAGATGTCGGTTGCTTCGAATCGCAAGAGTGACTTCGCAATTAGAGTAGCAGTGGATTTGTCGACGGCATCAAAATCAAGAGATTGAAGGCGTAAGTGTGTCATCTCGAGTGTGGCAACTCTGCCCAACCCCACAGTCATGTTCTGGTATGGGTTATCATCCTTGCGCCCTTGTGTAACCCACAGAAGGGTTTTCGATTTTGTGAAAAGATGCTGGGCACCCTTGAGCGTCTGGATGCTGAGGTCTTCGAAAACGGGCTTGTCAAGGTCTTCGATGCACAGCACACTACCCATGAAAGGCAGCTCAACCATGTCCAGGGTTGCGAGGCTCTTTACCGTCGTGATATGGGCATAAAATGGTTGAAGATGGAGGAGAGCAGCTTCCAACAAGGGAGCAGTCTTATAGGTATTACCACCAATGATTGTGAGATGCTGGCCAACAATTTCCAATTCACTTGGCGCTAACGGGTCGCGAATGAAGTTGACATGATCATCAACGGCCTGCGCAGTCATGATGGCTAGGGAAATTGGGACGTGCTCCTGCCGAGGGACGATGGCGTCGACTCCCGAAAAGCCAACTTTCTTCATGCAACTATCCCAGTCCGCTTCAGACATAGTTGGAGATAGTTTGCGGCCATCGTCATATCCCATCCACCAACCAGGCAATGGCCCAAACATGAGGCCAGTGCGCATATCAACATAGTCACCCAGCTCCAGCATTATAAGGTAGCCACCCGGTTTCAGCAAGCGCCTCACATTGCGCATGGTATCTTCCATGACGTGTGTGGCGTGCAAAACGAGGGAAGCAACAATGAGATCGTATGACCCTTCCGTATATCCTTGATCGAGAGGATCTTTCTCAATATTGAGGGCTTTAAAAGTTATCTTCGATTCCACTTCAGAAAATACTTCTTTCGCCTTCTCGAAGAACCCAGTTGAGATATCAGTATATGTGTACGAGCCAAATCGTTTGCCAAGCTTCTTGAAGATGCGCTTGGTGGCACCACCAGTCCCCGCACCAATCTCCAGCACATTCATGTGAGGATATCGGTGAGCAAATTGACACACCTGGTCGGCCATGGTTTCCGTGTACTCATCAAAACCCAGCGCTTTGACGTAAAAGTCGTTGAGCATATTGTCCTCGCGCATGTATTCCAGCATTGTTGTCTCCTTTCGGATGACGGGCCCCAGATGTTCTCCTACCGCATGCATGAGTTTCATATCAATGCTTTCAGGATAGTTTTTGATGATTTCTAGCACTTGTTCATGAGTATCGTGCATCCACTCTGGCTTAGCGAAAAGCGATGTGCCGTTCTGCACGCTGACCACTGTATGGTCAATATACTCAAAGAAGTGCTTGTGATAATCTTCAGCATCCTCACGATCGGCCTTGGTAGTGACGTGGCCCAGGTTTCGAATGTAGTAGAATGCTACTCGTTCGATGTCAAATCCAAGCTGTGCCTTTGCGGTGATATCAGGCTGTGCGAGGAGAGCCAGCTCCTTTGTAGGTTCGGCTGTATCCCAGACTGTTTCCAGAAATAGTGTCCGATCATTAGCTGGAGTCGCATGGCCAAGCGGTTTCGTATGCAAGCCTTCTAATTGCATTATAGAATTGATGTTATCAGTGTCATACAATTCGACATCGCCCTGAATCTCAGTCGACCTGCCACTGGTAATTGTAGACTTGAAGTACAGCACCGACTCCCTGCCAGCGCTGTTTTCGCACAGCGAGGGGTTGATCTTTATCTTTTTGATACTCGTGGGAAGATGCACGGACCAAAGCCTCCCGTCTCCAGGATAACAATAGGCAAGAATGATTGACTGAATGGCGTTGTCAAAGGTTGCTGGGTGTAGCAACAAGTTGTAAGCAGGATCCGTGCTTTGGGGATTCTGGATTTCGCCCATAGCTACATCCATCTTCCTCTGCAAATTTCCTAAAGCTCTAAATGCACCTGTGTAGCCGAAGCCTAGTTTGGATAATGAGTTGTAGAACTGTTCAGGATCTACCTCGATCATGTTGAGCTCATGACCAGTGTTTGGTGGTAACATATCTGTTTTAGGCATCCCGAACAATGCGAAGATTTTGCCAGAGGCATTGAGATCCATCCCAAGTGTATGTTTTTGTGACGCCGAGTAGAATGAAAATGAGGCTGACCAGCTTTTGTGGTCAGATACAATGTCAGTGAGTGTAAACTGTGTCTCGACGCTAGCATAATCATCATTAAAGATGATAGCTTGTCCAATGACAAAGTCCTCGATCTCAATTGTCGTAATCGACGAGCCATGGGTGGCAAATTTCACAGCCTCTAGTGCAGCTGACACATAGCCAGCTGCGGGGAATACCATTTGGCCCTGGATCTGGTGGCCAGAAATCCATGGAATCTCTTGTGGCCGGAGCATGTTTCTCCAACGACATTGCTGTTCCGTGCCGTCGGGGCATTTAGTCCCAAGGAGCTCATGAGTGGGGTCAGGTTTGGTGCGATTAGCTGCATACTGTCTTGACTCGTGCCAAAACCGGCGATCGTGATCCCACACATATGTAGGAAGGTTTGAGACGACCTGGGGTGTTGATGCAGAACTCCCAGCCAGGAACCTATCAAATGCTTTGTAGTCGACTGCGGTCTCGCCTAGAGCTTGCCACAAATAGCCTAGACCTTCTGCAAACGCCTTTTTGTCGTCTTTACCACGACTCAAAACACCAGTATAGGGAATCGATTCTCCCAAGAACTCCTGCAAAACCTGAAGAGCTGGGCCTTTGAGGGCAGGATGGGGACCAACCTCAACAGCAACATCAAAAGGACCCTTCTCAGCTGCTGCAAATTCGACCGCTTGTGAAAACAGAACGGGACGGACCATGTTACTGATCCAGTACTCACTTGCGAGCTCGCTTCGGTAATCTGCTGCATCCTCACCGTACACGCTGGATAGCCAGGTTGGGCTACCACGCGACGGGCGCAAGACCTTGATACCGCAATCAGCCAAAGATTTTCGGTATGCATCAGAGCAGGCGTGCATATGATGAGAGTGATATGCCTTGTCTACTTTGAGTAAACGTGCGAATTTTTTCTCATCTTCCAGTATCTCTCGGGCTCCTTCTATTGCATCTATATCCCCTGATAGGGTTACACTTGCACCAGAATTGATAGCAGCAACGCTGATGCGACCTTGCAATTGGGGAAGGTCACAGAGCTCTTGTGCATCCTCAAATGATGTCCCAACAGCCATCATACCTCCTTGCTCACCCTCAGGGCCCTCAGCAAGATGAAGATGGCGTCCACGATAGTAGGCGATTCGGATTGCGTCGTGAGCGGTGAGATACCCTGCTGCATACGCGGCGCCAATTTCTCCAGAAGAATGACCTACTACAGCCTCAAACTGGATACCGGCACTACGCAGCAGGTTCAACAATATGATCTGCACTGCGGTGCAGAGTGGTTGACTGATGACTGCTTCTGCAACTCGAGAGGAGCCCACAGTAGCAAGAATCTCACTCTTGATGGACCATTCCGGACCATCTGGAAGGTCAGATAGACTCTTCTCAAGGTCTGCAATGATTAGGTCAACAGCAGGAGAAGCACTGAGAAGCTCAGCCCCCATGCGTGCCCATTGCGCACCCTGACCAGTGAATACGCCAAGTACTCGGGGTTGGGTTAGCAAGGATTTCGCAGCTATTGGGATTAGAGTGGCAGTGTCAGCCTCGGTTCTCACTCTTAGCTCTTGAGCTAAATCAGACGCATTAGCGCCATACACGGCAGTTCGTGCCGAGAGAACCGAGCGACGGGTGTTAAGTGTCCATGCCAAGTCACGTGGATCGATATCCTGATTGTGATCGAGAAATTCTGCATATTTGCGTAAAGACTCTCGCAACGCCGTTTCCGAGGCCGCTGAGAATTGGACTGGGGCGAGCGTAGTCACAGAAACGTCAGCTACTGTAGACGATGGTGGCACATAAGCTTCAAGAATGGCATGGGCATTTGCACCACCAAACCCGAAACTGCCGTATTTAATATATTAGGTTATGGCGGTACCAGGAGAGATCATTCCACATACCTATTTACGCTGGCTCGTGCCACTGCGCCTGGGGCTAGGTTTGGCCACTCTCTAGCCTGCGTCAGGATCTCAAGGTTGCCATAGAATGAGCGTATCTTGGGATTTAGACGGTCAAACAGGCGGTTCGGTGGCACAATGCGATGTTGTAAGGCTAAGCTGGCCTTCAGAATTGCGGCCAAACCTGCTGTTCCCTCAGTGTGTCCAATGACTGTTTTCACACTCCCTATGAAGAGTGGCTCCTGCCCTACTTTCTCCATACCACCCCCAAAGAAAGCTGTGTGAATGGCTTCGGCCTCGATGGGATCACCTAAAATTAAAGTCAGTGCATGTGCTCTACAATCCCCAACGCCAAGAAGAACTTACCCGCAGGAGTTCCTGTTCCATGGGCTTCAAAATATTGAGGCCGGTCGCTGGGTTTAGAAAGATCTAGCCCGGCTTTCTCGTATGTTGCGCGAATGAGAGCAGTTTGTGCAGTTGCACTAGGCATAGTGATGCCTTTTGTCTTCCCATCCTGATTAATCTGCGTCTCCCGAATAAGGCACTCAATATTATCTCCATCTTTAAGAGCCTGTGACAGTCGCTTCAGAACCACTACGGCGATTCCATCGCCACGGGCGTACCCATTCGCTTTCTCATCCCACATACGACTTCGACCTTCGGGGCTCAACATCTTTAGCTTGGACTCGGCAATATATTGATCGGGATTGAGTAAGATGTTTGTGCCAGCTGCCAGCGCTACGTCGGTCCCATCTCCAGAACGCAGTAATTGGACGGCTTGATGCAAGGCCACCAAACTCGATGAGCAGGCCGTGTCAATTGTCATCGAAGGGCCATGCCAGTCGAAGAAATACGAGATGCGATTAGACAATATTGATGCTGCGGTTCCGGTCGCGAAATACGTCGGATAGCTTTCCTGGTCGTTCCCGAGAAGATCCTTGTAATCTGACGACATGAGGCCAACGTAGACTCCAGTCTGCGATCCTTGTAGTTTGCGAATACTCTGACCTGCTGCCTCCAGGCCTTCGTATACCGTCTCCATCAGTAATCGTTGCTGGGGATCGATCGAGTTGGCCTCCACTGGCTTGATCCCAAAGAACTGAGCGTCAAAGAGCCGGATATCGTCGTCCAATATGTACGAGTGACGGACGTTGGTGGTACCATGATGCATACTATTGGGATGGTAGAAACCATCGACGCTAAATCTGGAATCTGGAATCTCCTTCAACACGTCGATTGGGTGCTCGAGGAGCTGCCATAGCTTTGATGGGTCGCTTGCTCCGCCAGGGAAACGACATGCGGAGCCAATGATGGCGATTGGCTCATTATGGCGTTCTCCATTTGATGAACCCATGGTATGTGCGGATGTTGAAAGAGCAGGATATGGGCTCGATTTCTTTTGCTGTGTTTAACAAACTTGGGAGGTTACCAATGCCATGGACACAGAACCATTATAATGAAGTCTTCACTTTACATTCACTCTCTCTTAGCGCTAAACATTCTAACCTCGAAACTGAAGGCGCGCCACAGACCGAACTAAGCACCGATTTGGATTACTTCTTTGGGCATTATGCCGATTATTTTCGTGAAAGTCGTATCTCGTACAATAATTTTATTCGGAATAGCCGAACATCGCCATCGGAGCCAAGTAAGCGTCTTCTGCAATGTCTCCGAATGCGTCGCGGATACGATAGAGAGAGTATCACTCATCCGTAGGAGCCTCACTTGGTGGACCAACTTTGCAATGATTCCAAGGCGGGATACTGCTTGCCAAGCCACATAGAGGGGCCCAAGGGCCGGACCGCTGCGCCGCGGATTGCCGTCAGGCTATCAAGAAGCTACTAACTTACCGCCCATAGCAACAAAAATCCTCTTGGGTAAAATAATACGAAGTGGCTCACCTCAGCTTAGAAGCACGTGCAGATGGATCATATGTGGGTCATCCTACCTATTAAATGCACCTCTTCGCCAGGTTTCTAGGGGTACTGGGTTCATAGATGAAACCCGGTGTTAGTGCTAGAGTGAAGTACAT
Organism: Ophiosphaerella korrae; assembly: GCA_028456385.1. NCBI lineage: Eukaryota > Fungi > Ascomycota > Dothideomycetes > Pleosporales > Phaeosphaeriaceae > Ophiosphaerella > Ophiosphaerella korrae. Next base: position 42,782 of record JALNQF010000048.1, on the reverse strand, counting down.
TTCGCAGTTGGCTCCGCTTTCTTACTTCACCGGTCTAGTCGATTCACTAAGCCAATTGCCGAAGGCGGGCATGTGGAAATAGGGGTCGAGGGACGCTTAGCGCTTAGATCCCCTGCAATAAACGGCAATGCATGCGCTAGAGAAGGGTTTGGGGGAAGTGTGTTAGGAAAAGAATTCAACTGTAAGATGGGAGTATATATTGTGCTCAGAGGCTAGGGAGGTGCCGAATGCCGAAGCTAGTCTTGGTGCCCAACATAGGCGATGGGCGCCGGCCAATGTAGACGAGAAGGGCCAAGAAGCGAACGAATACACAGTTAGCAGTTGATAACATTAGGAGAGATGGGGAATAGAGTGGTTTCTAATTTTAGACTGCGGGGTGGACATTGCCCATGCCTTGCCTCACCGATTCATGCACCCGTCCTACGGTTCTACTATTGGAATTGTCTGCGAGGATTGAGGATTGAGGATTGAGGATTGAGGTTGAAGGTTGGCATTTTCCTTGACTTTAGCCAGCAAGTCCCGCCTTGGTGAATTCTATGGGGGTCTGGGCCTGTGCTGTGTGAAGCGCTAGTGCCGCAATAGGAAAGGCGCGCACGGGATCCGTCGTGTGGGTGGCGGCGACGGACCGCACTGTAACTACAGAACGAAATAGGCCTCATACCTCATGCGCTCGGTCCAGATTGGGGATATACGCAACAAATCTTCTTAGCTGAGCCGGATGAGTCTCTTATCTCTTACGCCGCAGCCCTTGCAGGGGACGCACGTGTTAGCCCCCGCCGTCAGCCTGGAGCCTAGCCAAACTTCATTCCTATCCGGACCTATTGCGCAATTTGCAGGCCAGAGCTGTCTCCAACGCTTTTAAACGTGGCAACCGTCCTCTTCGCCGCCCTCGATATCCCACACACCTTCGCAATGATGAACGACCAGGCTTATCCTGTCGCGGCGCCACAGCGCGGGTCGGCAGCGGCACCGCCCTTCAATTTCTCCCGTCGCTATGCCTGTGACCGATGCCGGGGCCACAAGCTCCGATGCATCCGCGACCAAATGTCTGCTGATAGCCCGTGCCAGCGGTGTCGAAAAGCACGCGAGACTTGCACAATCGGCTCATCCATACGCCCCGCATCAGCCCAGGCCAGACTGAACCGCTTGTCTCTGAGCAACAAACTCCCAAGTTCTACTAGCTCTGCAAGTCCCACAACACCTGCACCCCCAGCTCCCCCGCCACAGGCATGGGACGCTGGCCTTGGCGAAAATGGCCAACACGACGCAATGCTCCTGTCATCTGTGCCTTGGCTCGACATATTCGATTCCGGAGTACTAGATTCCACATGCGAGAGCACACAAGATATTGATTTTAGCGGTGCTGCTGGCACGCGAGTAGTAGATGACCACGATGCCATCCAGGGCACCACTACCACAGCTCATGGCTTCCTAACGGCCCCAAACGACTTCGAATTTAGCCCTTCATTTGATATTTCCATTGATCACAGCACCCCAGGCTCTGAAAAAGAGTACACAGCTGTGCGAGTTAATGCTCGACAACAGCATGGCAACACAGCCGATGCTTCCTTCAGCAGAACCAGCTTATCTCCGAACGCACCTGCTGTTGGACAATCCCAAACAATGCCATTGGATTTTATCAACCGGTCCACCAAAACCACCAACCCTCCCCATCCGACCAGCTCGCATTGTACAAACTCCACCACCTCCAGCAACGGATCGGATCAATCCGCTGCAGAGAGGAGGGACGCATGTATACAAGAACTGACCGACCTCAGCTCGAGTTTGATGAAAGATTTGCATAGAGTCATCAGCTGTAAAATAGCTAGCTCTTTTCTCTTTACTCGCTCGGACAAAGGTCCTGTCGAGTACCTGTTCAAGACCATTGATGGCTCGATAAGCGAGGAAAGTGCCATTGGTCGAATACTAAAAGGCTCAGAAAAGTTCCTCGAAATCATGCAGCTCTTCAATGAGCTAAATCAACCCGCACCGTCATTCCTCGATAGTTCTATGCGCAGCGACTCCCTCGAGTTTAATCTTCTTGACGACCCATTTGATAGTCCTGAATGTAGCAATGAAGCTCAGCTTGAGAGGAGGTGGAGAATCTTACAATCTTATCTGGACCGTAAAGATGCAACGCCGAACGCGCCCTCATTTGGGTCTTGGCTTGGCGACAATCTCGCCAATGGCTTTCCCCAAAAGCCAGATATAACATCCAAGCTAGCAATCCTGACGTGCTATACCTGCCTTCTCCGGATTTTTGAAATTGTCTTTTTTGTCATTCACCACACCCTTGAATGCTCACCCTCATTGGCCCCAGCCATCAAACTGCCCCAAACAGTTCCCGGCTTGGAAATCAATGGGTTCATGCTCCAGAATCATCCTAGTTTGCAGATTAGAATTTTGATCCAGGTCAGCACGTACATGCTTGACTCCATCGAAAAAGTCCTGAATGGCATGCTCATCGATCCCACTTTCCAAGCGCTGCTAAAGACAGTACTGCAACAAGAGGGACTGCAATGCTCGCCGGGAAACGAGACAGGTGAGTTTAATCCATCCAGTAATGGTGCTAAGATGGCTGCTAATATATCGCCTGGGATTAAGGAATGGTTTCAGTGCGCCGCTTGATGGGCAAAGTAAACAAAATGTTGATTTAAGCCCCCCGCTCGGAGTATGGCTTCTATAACATTGAGGCAGGTAGCGATTTCTTTTATACCTGAACATTCTAGACTTTTATGATACGGATATATATTATTGATCAGGCCATGGGGCCGAAGATTTCATCGGGTCAGAAACCTGCCTTCGCGTTCACCACAATCGGGGCAGGTTAAAAAGGCTCTCCTAGTCAAAAACCCGTAACTTAGAATCCGAGCTAGTGCTTTATGAGTAACATGAAATTTTCCTATCTTGAAAACTAGAAATCTTGTAGCAAAATCCTACACATTGTTATTCCTCTTTCCCCCGATTTATGCTACCACTTTACAGCTGCGCTCTAAATATTGTTCCAACTCAAAACGGCTAAAACCCTGGTCATTTTTATCATATGCTAGTGTATTCTAGAGAGGAGGGTAAACATTGCCTTTGGACGAGGCTTCCACATAGTTCCAGATACAAGTATCCAAATATCCGAATGATAAGGAATAATACGCACTAAACGTCAATGATATTAATGGAATAGAGGAGCATAATGTCAATATATTGGGCTTAGTTGCTAGCTCCGTCTATCTTTTTGATTCATGTACATAAAAAATCTATCTCTAGACATAAATACATTACTAAAATCTGAAAGTGTTGAGAAAATAGGTCACGTGCAGCGCTCGATCTTCAGGAACGTCACTAGCTAGCTCTAAATCCTACCCTACTAAGCTCAGCCAACCGAGAAGAGGTAAGAACCTAACGTTTTAGCCTAAAAGTGGCGTTACAAACGTTCGGAGGCGATCATACAACGCCTGGCTATCGGATTTCCGATAGGTGGTACGATGCCGAATGCTTACGCGACCCCACATGCACGAACGCCCTACGGTGGCACCGAATTGAAATTTCGTTTCGTCGCAGCTGTATAAGCCTCAAGCCGGCTTACTATTGACATTTCCATATGGGCTCAAACGTACTCAGAGAGCCCCGTTGAGCCGCTTATCTACGCCTCTTCTCGGCTACCCACAGTCATGTTGGAATCATTGATCGAGCAATGGCAGATAATGCGCTAAGCCTTCGCGCTAATGAGGCTGTCGCGATGGCAGCTAGCAAAGCTGTTTGCTGCTCAGATCAACCGCGACTATCCCATAGGGGCCAAAGTGGTGGCGTCATTGGTTCTCGCTGGGCTGTTCTGGATGATATCCATCCTAACCCGGCCTAGGCGGCTAGAGAAGCAGCTTGGGCTTCCAGTCATCAGCGGATCAAGAACTCTGAAGAACGACTTCGCGGCCGTCATCGAGCGTGGAAGGCAAATGGTGAGTCGCGCTCTTGGAATCGGGCTGACTTGTGCTGATTGGTGCCCTCCCACTTAGTACCCGGACTCCCCATTTATCGTCAATTCATCGGGTCGTCAATTTGTGGTATACCCGCCGAGCAATTTCGACGAGATCAAGCGACTTGGTGAGGACGAGGCTAGTGCTCAAGATTTCTTTTATGATGCTACTCATGGGTACTACACTAAAGTCGGCACTGAAACACCAGCACTTTGGAAGACAATTGGGGTAGACCTTGCTCGTGCAGCAGCACCAATCGTGACCACCAAACAGAAAGATGCGCGGATTGCATTTGACCGGTGAGTTTGGCATCACAACCAATGTCTACAAGTCTTGTGCTTACCATATATCAACTTTCAGGTATGTTGGATATTGCCCAGACTGGAAGCCCATCATTCTTTTCGATGTCATGATGAAGGTTGTCTCCTTGACTAACGGAGCCTCATTTGTGGGTCGTGAGGTTGCTAGCGGGCGATGGCATGAACTAGTCTCTCAATTGCCTATGACCGTATATTTCGCCGTCATGTTCCTAACCTGGACTCCTCGTCTCATTCGGCCATTTTTGGAACCACTCTTCCTGCTGCCCCACTACAAATTACAACGTGAAATGCGGCGTATTTTGGAGCCAATTATAAATCAAGACTTGGAAGAATGGAATAACGCTAAAGACAAGCAGACACTACTCAAAGTAAGAGAAGGAGAAAGGCTTCCTTACCACAAGTGGTTGATCTCGCGTTATGGCCCTGGAGAAGCAACTCCACACCAATTAGCCACCGATCAACTCGTCACAGCATTTGAGTCGACGGTGAGCACGGCTCTTACCCTCTACTACACTCTGCTCGACCTTGCTGTGCGGCCCGAACTACAAGATGAACTACGCCGCGAAATCGCAGAGAATACTACTAACGGCCAACTTCCCTCCACAACTCTCAAAGAGCTGCGCAAAATGGACAGCGTAATGCGCGAATCTTTTCGTGTCAGTCCTTTTGCACTATGTAAGTCATACCTCCCTTTCTTCACAAAAGTCACACACGTCCTCTGTCTTTATCAGATATCTGACCGCCATCACAGTCTCGCTCTACCGCATTACCCGCAAACCAATCCAGCTCTCCTCAGGCCCCAAACTCCCCACCGGAACCATCCTCTGCGTCGACATCCACCACATTAACAACTCGGCTACGCTCTTCCCCCAGCCCACTCGCTACGACCCGTACCGCTTTCTCAACAAACGTGCTGAGCCGGGCGCAGAGCATCGCCACCAGTTCGTCTCGACGGGCCCCATGGATCCGAATTTTGGAGACGGCACGCAGGCGTGTCCGGGCCGCTTTTGGGCAAATAATACGATCAAGGTATGCTTGACACATGTGCTGACCAAGTATCGGGTTAAGTTGAGGGACGGACATACAAGGCCACAGCCTGTGTGTATGCCGAATGGGAGCTGGGTGCCCGATATGAAGGCGGAGTTGTTGCTGCAGAGTTTGGATTAGGGGCGGGCTGTGTGGAGTGTGTGGCCAGGACTGGGGATGGCTATTGATAAATTTGCGCGTAGGGAGAAGAACAGGATAATCAGAGAAGAAACATATTGAGTTTGCTTGTTCCATCTCGTAAACGATATAAGCCTAGATAAATATAGTCTAACCTGTGTATGTTTTCCAAGCCTTGGAGCAATACTGCGTAGCTGAGTTTTAGATCTATGTTGATGTTTTGGGTAACATAATACGGCTGCAAGTAGATTATATAGTTGTACTTGCCACGGACATTCTATCAAAGAGTTTTAATCTATAGCCAGGCACTGTTGTACTTGATATATCGGTATAGTTTAAAACCTCAAAAGGGATGTCATGAATAATCACTACTAATCGAACCTCAGCACAGTCGCCCCTACAACTCAGTGCAACTCCATCTAATTGACAATTACCCTGCGACCACGATACAAATTTCAGATTTCTCGTTGCTCTAATAGATAATAGGCCGTTAAGCATTGAAATGAATCCATACGAAACCCTCATGCGTAATTACTTAGGTCTCGGAAGAAGTGTTTCATGTTTTTTTGTCACCGGTGTGCTAAGAGACATTTGAAATAAAAGCCACTCTCCCTTCTCCCTCCAAGTGGAGTGCCCTTGCGACTTACCTAAATTCTAAGCATAGTAATATACTTGGTTCTCGAACTGGTAGGGGATCCGATAGGCTTCCTAGTCGAGTCAACTATTAGTCTTTTCTTTAAGCTCTGCTTTGTAGGTAGCTACTCATACCCAGTAAAGATTGCAGTGCCTTTTTTCGTTCTCGAATTATTTAGATAACAGCATCTCCTCCAAGATATTTCATTTGGCTATTCTTTCGATCTGACTAAATAAACCCAGCTTGGAAAAAAAAAAGAATCGCTGCTCAGTACAAAGATCCAAAAAGTTGCCTCGTAACCCATTCAGCATTTAGTCTTGGCTCTGGGTTCACTTGTATCATCTCCTCAACCAAGTTGAAGAACATTCTACAATCGGTCCATACCTCCAAATTGGCCGCCTCAAGTAGCATGCGCTGCACGGCGCCATATTTTACAGCCGTTCCATATTCCTGGTTAAATTCCCGAAAGCCTTTGTTTAGCACAGTCTTCTTCCCAACCTTGGGATCACCAGTCAGATAAACAGTCCGGGCAGCCAACATGTCCCAAAATACACAGCCAAGAGAGAATACATCTGCCTTTGTGGTTCTCGTTCTCTCTTCCTCTAATAGTTCTGGGGCGGTATATGCGCTATTGTAGGTATGCATATCCGCTGCCCTTGCTTGGCTCAAGCTCTCATCTCCCGTTACGAATCTGTCAAAGACAATGGAAATGCCAAAGTCAGTATAGAGCGCTCGTCCGTTATGTATCAAGATATTCCACGACTTGATGTCTTTGTATCGAATAGACTCTTGATGGATCCATTCTAGCCCGGTAGATAGATTGAGCATAGCGGATTCGATGAAAACCCATGACAGCACTTCTTGGCCCAGAGAACGGAATTGGGACCGTAAAAGAGCTGCGAGATTACCGGCTGATGCCATAGAGGACACGATAAGACTTATTTCGGTGCTATCTTCATGCCAGCGAATAAGTCGCACTATATAGTTCTGGGCTTGTTGTTGACTAGACAATTCGGCCATGAGTGCGGCCTCCTAATAGATCTGTGTACGATGGGATTTTGTTGGGTGACTATCGAGCGAATATGCTTTGAGAGCGTACAATTTCTTATCTTGCGTATCGTAACACTCATAAACGGCGTCTTGCGCACCTTTGCCGAGTTCTTTTCCAATGTGGTAACGGCCTTCATCCTCGGGTTCGGGTTGAAAGAGCATTGTATCGATATCGTTTGTTGAAGATAAGCTGCTGGCTTCGCTATCATCGAAGTCTGAGGTAATGATCTGCAAATTTGTGAAGTCGGTGTTGAGATCACCGTCGTCTATAATTTCATGGTCGACCCCAAATCCATTTGTGTTACCCTCTTCGTCATCAGATTTCTCACTATCACTTTCATCGTCCTCGCCTTCCTCGGAACAGTTTTACTGAACCTCTTCGCTTTCGTTCTCATTCTCGCTCAATGGTGAATAAACCTGATATCCGTCTTAACTATATATGCTCAGCAACGGTACTATAGCAAATATCTGCCAGCTTACTTGAATCTTCTACCACTTTCATATACATATTCGTACCGTGTGTGGTCGTAATAATATCTTTCTCGCCAGTCGGGATCGTATTTCCAATCTGGCGCCATTGGCACATAAAGGCTGAGTCTGAATCTATTCAACTTCTCCCCTATTGACCTTAGATGACTCCCAGTAGAGGTAGGCGAGAGTAATGTGAATAGCAATTCATTTAGTACAGGCACGAGGGTTAAATATGGGGCATTAGTTAACGAGGCTGAGTTTCAGCCTTGCGCAGTAAGAAGCTTGTCATTTCTACTAGTGGCTAGGAATCAAATCATGGCAGCTGGTGCTGACGTTGACGGCCTTGCATATGCATGGAATGAGTTCGCTCTTGCGCGCTAAGGATTGCAGTATAAAATACAGCTTCTAGGAAAGTCAAAAAAAGGTACAATGGCTTGCGAAACTAGCCTCCCCTCTGAGACGCCACGCTTGGCTACTGTTGGCGTCTGTCTGAATGAACTCAGCAAATATCAAACCAAGGCAAAAGAATTAATCTAAATAAACTATAACCACAACATAGAATATATTTTCCACTCATGACTTGCCAGCCTGGTTGTGTGGTATTAGTTAGAGTTTAACCCAGTAAGGTGCTAGCTAAGTCAAAGTAGGTTGGGTATTGTACTCCTCATCTCTCTCCTACAATATAGATACCTTCTCGGCGTGCGAAAATATATACATTCATAGAAGAAAATATCAAATATGGAAAACTGTAGCTGAACTGTAGCGGATATCTTTTTTGCTAAAGATAGCACTAAGTCTACTAATGTTAAGAGGTAGCTGGAAGACAATAGTACTTGCCGTAGGCCACAGGAGATAGTGAAGGGATAACAAATAGTATTTCAATCTGAGTACTAACGACGTGAATAATACTTGCTTTACTCTGTTCGCAAGTGTAGAGCCTTTTATGCGCTGGAGTAACGCATCTGCCCCGCTCTAGACTAATACTACAGCGTATCGGCTCCACTCTAGACTAGTACCAGAGTTCCCAAGGATCTCGAGGATTCCGAGGATCTCCGTCACAACTAAGAACCTTAGTCATGGTTTGATATAACGAAAAGCAGATTCAGTAGGAATCTTAGCTGTTATGCTAGATCCTAAACCTTGACTAAAATCTCGCTGCTACTGCTTTCAATAGCTTTATTAGATGGCGAACCTAGATCTTTCAAACCGTGCAATATACCTCTATTAGACATTACATGTACTGGCACAAACATTTTAGTTAAATGAGCCAAGACTTACAGCTTACATAAGTATCTTTACAATAAATGCATGGAAAATGTTATGTGCATTATGTGGGCACAGCACCGCACGCATGCACAGGTAATTAGTTTCGGGTCCACCCTTCAATAAGGATGTTTCCCGCACCCTGTTAAATTTAGTGCTGACATGGACTAAACTCGCGCGCCTTCGCTTGCATGCATCTATTTTATATCTAGACTAGTTAACTAGCTATTTTCTTTGAATTCTCTTTCCACTTCAAGATTAGAGAATCCCAAGAACAATTTTCCTTTCGAAGGGTCAAATTTGACAACAGCTCTCCTGGAACGCTTGCAAGTTGTACTTCCAAGGTCCTCTTGTGCATAGCCATCCACGACTGCAGAATGTTTATAACACGCTTTTTTACACAGTCGTCGATAGTCGCGTGCATCGGTACATTGGTACTTTGCGCTGCCTCAGCTTCGCCCCATAGTATTTTTCCAAGAACGCCAGCGGTTGGAATTGATGTTAAATCACTTGCGCCATACCTTTCTCCTACAGCCAAGATCTACCTTCCAGGTAATAGCGAATTCAGTGCGTATACCGTTCGCTGGTCAAACTTGGAACCTCCAACCCCTAATGTTGTTATCGTGGTTGGGGCCGAGGAGGATGTTGCACAAATTGTAAGTGCTTTCAGGCTAAGGCGTGTGTATATCGTGAACTTCATGTAACGTTACGCAGGTCAAATTCGCATTTGAAAATGATATTCCCATCCTTGCCTACAACGGCCACCACGGCACTCTTACCACACTTGGAAAGATGGACTATGGTATCGAGATATACCTGCCACAGCTGAACATAATCTCCATTTCAGAGGATAAGAAATCAGCAACGATTGGTGGTGGTGTTAATTCGAAAAACCTGACGAACGCCCTTTGGGCAGCTGGAAAACAGACTGGTAATTCACCCTAGGCTTAGTGTGAGCAGACTCTAATCATGTTAAGTTACCGGAACTTGTGAATGTGTCAGTTTCTTAGGGCCCGCCCTCGGCGGTGGCCATGGGTGGCTTCAGGGTCATCATGGCCTCATCACAGACCAGTTTACTTCTATGAATATTGTTCTCGCGAATGGTGATTTGAAGACAATCGATGCTGGTTCAGACTTATGGTGGGGTATGCAGGGAGCGGGCCACAACTTTGGGATTGTTACCTCTGTTACAACAAAGATCTACGACATCGTGCACGCCAACTGGGCAATCGAAACCATCATTCTTAGCGGAGATAAAGTTGAAGCCGTGTACCAGGCTGCTAACGATCACATCCTCCAAAACGGGTCACAAAGCCCAGACATCATCAATTGGTCCTATTGGCTAAATGATGCAACACTTGACGTAGAAAAGGTAAGCTCACCGCTGACACGGGACCGATTTATAATTATGCATTTATTAACATTGCCACTTTACGTAGCCGGTCATCATCATGTACATCATTCAAGAAGGTGTCGATACTGTCGATCCGAGATACACAAAGCCGTTTCACGACCTTGAACCACTCGTTATTAAACCACAATCGGGCACATACAAAGACCTTGCTGCCTGGACAGGCATCGCATTAGCATCTCCTCCTTGCCAAGACTTCGGTTTTAACAATCCACGTTTTCCTATATACACCAAGTCGTACAACGTCACTGCACAGAAGGAGGCATACCAACTCTGGGCATCGGCTATCTCGAAAACCGATTCGCCTTACTACAATTCCATCTTCATGTTTGAAGACTATGCCACAGCCGGCGTTCGTGCGCGCGATAACAGCGCCTCGGCGTTTGGTTTCCGACAAGACCTAATCCTCGCCGCGCCACTTATCATATATAACGACAAGACTAAAGATGCTGCTGTTGAAAAACTTGGAAATCAACTAAGAGAGGTTATCCGGCAGGGCACTGGAAGCAACGAACTCCATACTTATGTGAATTACGCGTATGGGAGGGAGGGACCACGAAGCTGGTATGGATATGAGAAGTCACGTCAGGATCGTCTCAAAGTGCTCAAGGAAAAGTATGATCCGAAAGGGAAGTTTAGCTTCTACGCACCAATAGGGTGATTGTGATTGTCCACAGTAAATAATTTTAGCACCTTTGAGTGGTTTGAATAGATTGTAATCGTCCCGATCAAACTAGGAAAAGTAATCGGATTAAATTAATTGAGATACTAGAGCATATGTGCAGGGGTAACACTATCCCATCGTCTGGCACGAAATGGCCTCGCTAAAACTGGCCAATCGGTGGCATCACCGTAACATGATATGGCGGTTCTATTGGCCAGTTTACACGAGGCCTTTTCGTGCCAGACAATGGGATAGCGTCCTGCTACGTTTGCATTCCCCACCCTCACTCAAAGGCAATACTATTTCCTACGAGATGAGCGTAGTTTTAATCTTTGTCGTATGCGTTAATTGACGTTTGGCATGCAAGATTAGGATGAGGCGGTGTTCATGAGGAATCGGAGCGGCTTGCGGCCCCCATGCATAGAAAAATTCAGTCTGTGCCCGAATTAGTGACAGCCCACGGCTAGCCGCTGTTCCGAACATATTTATTCCAACAAGTACTTTCGCGCGAAAATGCGACTTTTCAACGTCTCGACTCTCGAAATCGAGTCCGGGTTTCATGATGACGATCTCAGTGGCTCGAAAAGTTAGTTATGACACACCTCGCAAACCAGAAAAACACGTCCGAAATATGCTGTTCTTTCGCATCGTTGGGCAGAAGGGGAGTTTAACTTTCGGGAATTCAATAATTACGGAAACCAGCTGCGATTTGCGAGCACAGTATCAATCATCAGGTTTCAATACGGAAACTCTAATGCCATCTATTTGCAAAGTCGCTGGTGCCTGTAATCAGGTCCGCGCCGCATCTAACAATCCTACTGCACACGTGAATTATATCTGGATCGATACAGTCTGCATCAACAAAGAAGATAACGAGGAGACGCCGCGAGCCATCACATTCATGTTCCGCTGGTACGCAGCAGCGCAAATGTGCTACGTATATCTCTCCGATATCTCCTGGAACAGTTCGAAGGTTTCTATCGATGAGTTCTGTGACAGGCGATGGTTTCGTCGGGGGTGGACGCTTCGGGAGCTACTCGCCCCACGAAACGTTCAGTTTTATGGTCGCGATTAGAGATACATGGGGTCGAAGTTTGACTTGGCAGACCACATTCCAGTCGCATCACGTATTGCTCAACAGCACTCATTAGACAATTTTCGGACCGCCAGCCTAGGCCAAAAGATGAGCTGGCTGGCACGACGCGAGACCAAGCATATTGAAGACCGTGCGTACTGTATGCTGGGAACTTTTGACGTTTTTCTGGACCCTAGGTATGGAACAGGTGAGTGCGAGTTTGCATGTTTGCAGACCGAGATTGTGAAAACGTGGAACAAAAGTATACCGTTTGACGAAACGCTATTCTCCTGGACAACTGATGAGGTTATCAAGCGGCTTGTGCGCCAGCTCCTTCGTGTTTTCAGAATTGCGACGACCTTGTCTATGTCTCCAGATTTGCGAAAGGCAGAGGAACCAGGGCAACAGGAAATTTCGTGGAGCCGGGTGCTCATAGCGGGATTGCTTTGGATGACTCTCGACAACTGACTGTTCAGGTACCCTACAGTCATGGCTTACCTAGATGGACATTTCTCATTACATGCGGTATAGCAGCTTGGTTCACCGTGATACCTAAAGACATCTATGAAAAGAGTAGAGGGTTTCGAGAGATGCAATTAAACTGTTGGAGAAGAACGCTTGATGGTCGTTTTCAGGCTGCTGAAATCAGTATGCAAAAGCAACCCATAGGTACATGGCAACGAATTGACTATGGGAGTCTACATTGGTCAAACTTAACGAAACTATATCAATCCCAAATAGTTGCATCGAGATCGGCAGCGATCATTCAGATCCCCGATCATTTTGAATTCACGTCTTAAGTTGCTGGCAATCAAAGGCAGGATATATACTTTTGGATCACTATGATAGCTCGTCCGGCGCTACAGCTGCTCTTAGCATGCAGTAGTTTACGGTAGCGGGCTGTTCATGCTTTGCACGTACTCGTCGTGAGCTACCTAGGTAGCATGAATCAATTGTCGCCGTGCGTAGACCTGCTGCGGAAGGTGGACCGCTAGGGACGAGACGCTTAACTTCTGCTATTCGATCACGCAAATGGTGCGCCAAATTGTGCGCAACGCTACTGTACTCTTTGCATCTGCGCGATCTATGTTGGTCTGTTTGCTGGTACCCTGCCCATGTGTGCGCTGATCGAGCTCCGCCTCAGCGCTGGTGATACATGTCTGATCGTGAGGCGGGGCGCAGGGCGCTTGGTCCGGCCAGCATCCGGTGTCAGTGTCTCTGCATGCACTGCCTCCACAGGTTGCCTTCACAACTCACCGCAGACAAGAATAAGCTTCTTTTGTCTGCTCCAATCTACCGCGACTATGCTGTTCTGTTCTAAACAGCATAAAAAATCTCTTGTGTCTTCCCCTCACCTAAACTTAACCTGAATTGCAAATGCCATGCGACTTCTCCATTTTGACGGACTAGAGAGACTCGTCTTGACAGACTTCCGCGGCAAGACCACCCCAGCCTACGCCATTCTATCGCACAGATGGAGTGACTCTGAGATCCTTATCGAAGATATAGGAAGTGGAGCCTATAAGGAAAAGGAAGAAGGTTATCGAAAGCTCAAGTTCTGTGCCAAACAAGCAGCTAAGGACGAGTTGCAGTACTTCTGGATTGACACATGCTGCATCGATAGATGGAACCTTCGCGAGCGCTCGAAAGCGATCAACTCAATGTTTCAGTGGTACAAAAATGCGACTCGATGCTACGTCTTCCTGTCGGACGTCTCAGTGTCTACTGCAACAGAGACGCCCCAACGCAGCGACTGGGAGGCATCGCTCCGCGCAAGCGCATGGTTTACTCGAGGGTGGACACTCCAAGAGCTTATTGCGCCAGTGTCAGTCGAGTTCTTCTCATATGAAGGACGACGCATAGGTGATAAAACGTCGCTCGACCAGCTTATACATGAGGTCACTAGTATCCCGCTTGCAGCATTGCGCAACTGTCCCTTAGACCAATTTACTATATCCGAGCGAGAACGGTGGGTCGAAAATCGCGAAACGACTGAGGAGGAAGATATCGTATACTGCCTGCTCGGAGTTCTTAGCATCTCTATGCCTACCACGTATAGCGAAGGAAAGGAGAATGCACGGAAAAGAATGCAGGCTGAAGTTGAGGCAGCCAATAGCGCACCATCTATCATTCCATTCTTGCAGAACGATCGTTTTGTAGGTCGAGAGTCTCAGCTTGCCGAACTAGAAGCAAAGCTCTTTAGTAACAAGCAGACTACTACCACACTAGCAATAGTTGGACCTGGCGGAATAGGCAAGTCGCAGCTCGCGCTTGAGGTTGCACACAGAACAATGCAGAACAATAAGAACTGCTCGGTTTTCTGGATCGATGCGAGCAATAAAGACAGTCTCTACCAGTCGTATGCTAGTGTTGCCCAGAAGCTCAACATTCGGGGCTGGGACGATGACCAAGCAGATATAAAGAAGGCCGTAAAACGCTGTCTGGTAGAGTTTAATATGAGGCAGTGTTTGTTGATTTTCGACAACGCAGACACTACTCTGCAATCTAGCGGCTCGTCCACGGCAGAAGCTGCTGACTTGACCGACTACCTGCCCCAGTCTAAGCTATGTTCTGTCATCTTTACGGCAACAAACATCAACACAGCCAGTGTACTTGCTTCACAGAATATTATGGAGCTCCAAGAGCTGATACCTGACACGGCGCAAAGGATGCTGCAAAACCACCTAGCAACACCACTTTCGAGTAGTGAACAGCAGGAGGCTGAAATATTGCTAAGAGAGCTATCATATCTTCCTCTAGCAGTTGTGCAAGCAGCCGCATGTATTAATGTTAGGGGTATGACGCTGCCGGAGTACCAAGCACAACTAGCCGAGTATAAAGAACTAGCCCAGGGCAAGCTACAGGTTTCTGGCATGAAAGATCCTGTAGCTGCTACACTATTTCTCTCAATAGACCTATTTCGTCTTGGCAATGCGCTTGCCGCAGACTACCTGTTCCTTGCTGCATGCGTAGACCGAAAAGACATCTCGCTTGATCTTCTAGAGGCAACCTCGCCGCAAGCAAAGGAAGATGCAATTAAGGTCCTTGACAGGTATGCGCTTATCACCAGGCGACCTGCTGAGTCTGCAATTGATCTTCATCGGCTAGTGCATCGAGCTCTACGCGAGCGGCTGCAAGTGCAAGGACAGCTCGGGCAGTACGCTCAAAGTGCTATTACACAGCTACTCCGGGTGTTCCCAGACAACGATCACGGTAACAGAAGTAAGTGGAGGCGACTACTTCCGCATGTCCAATACGCTCTGTTGCATAGTCCAGCGGATGATAACGACGAAGAAAAACTAGATCTTATATGGAAATGTGCAGAAACTCTATATAGTGACGGAAGGTATAAAGAGGCAGAAGAGCTAGAGGTGCAAGTAATGCAAACGACAAAGAGAGTGCTTGGTGACGAGCATCCAGACACGCTGACCAGCATGAATAACCTAGCCTCAACGTACTGGGATCAAGGACGATGGAAGGAGGCAGAAGAGCTAGAGGTGCAAGTAATGCAGACGAGGAAGAGAGTGCTTGGTGACGAGCATCTAGGCACGCTGATTAGCATGAATAACCTAGCCTCAACGTACAGGTGCCAAGGGCGATGGAAGGAGGCAGAAGAGCTGCAGACACGCTGACCAGCATGAATAACCTAGCGTTGACGTACAAGAACCAAGCTCGTCACGAGAAGGCCCTTTCATTAATGGAAAAATGCTTCCGGCTGTGCCAGCAGATTCTTGGCGAACAACACCCTGGTACACAGTCGTCGCTAGACACATTAAATAGCTGGCGAGTAGTAAGCGACGAGATAGGCCCATGACGCTGTCTCAATGACTCATACTTTCGTCGTTTATGCGATTTAACATTATATTCTGTCTAACTTTGGATAATATATAATTAGCAATCCAATTGTGGTTGTTGCTACGACACCTTGTGAGGAGCATTAATCCGCTTTCTGTAGTAAGTCTGCGTAGAGCAACACTAGAAGCGGGCCTTGATGTAGCGGTACAGCACACGGAAGGTACCTCCACAATCTTGAATACCTCTAAAAATAGCCTCCCTTTGACTTTAGATCCTTTGGGAAGGGAGCTACACTTAGCGTTCTTTTGGAACCAGCGACAATACGGCGAGGCTGTTGTCTTACGTAAGCGCAAGTGCCCTGCTGCAACGCCTGTGGATTGTTTGGCGCGGATAAATTTGAACCTCAGCTCATGAATTGAGAGGGTGAAATTATAGGAGATTGTTTCCGATACCTAGAGCTATAAAACAGGCCCTCCGAGCTGAATAGAACTATAGCCTATCTTATTTTAGTAGGGGTGCAAAGTTCTTACAATTTTTAGGCTGCGTGCTACGATTAGTTGACCGAAGGCAATAGACAGGTAATTTTATATTTGTATACTGACTGCCTATAGCGTATCTCTAAAAGAATACAACGACTTTAGTAATATTTAAGCAAACTATAAAGCGAGGACATGACTTGCATAAACAATTATCATCAAGAAACTCCATCGATGGGCGTACTGGTGCGATCTCTTCCTGAGTGTAGCGGTTATATTCATCCAATTCCGTTTTAGATACATCCTAAACAATATTAATCGATCTCATGGAAGGAAGAGATAGACATGGTCCTCAGAAAGAGCTTGTTCTTGTTGGTCTCGCATTGGTCCAGTTCTTTGCTTCGCCACCGCCACATCACAGCCTCAACGTCAACCTTCAGTTTCAGCCTTGTCCAGCAACAAATCGCAATGTGACATGACCACATTACTTTCCTAGTCTCTTCACCTTTTTGCTAGTTCCCAGCACTATGCCAGTACCAGCGTTCGGATTCCCTGTTGATGATTTTATTGCTGGCATCAAATTTATCAAGGACTTCATCGACTTGCTACATGAAGTATCCGGAGCGAAACCCCACTTCCGCCACCTGATTACTGAGTTTCGTAATCCCGAGCGGGCCCTCACAGAGGTGAAAGCTTTGCAAGTCCACCCTTCGCAAGCTACTCAGAAGCTCGCTCTAGAACAGGTTGCGTCACAGTGCCAAGGCTGCATTGAAGCGTTTCTGAAGCGAAATATCAAAATTCACAATGCACTCAGTTCACCGGTGATGGTCTCGACATGGCGTACAATGTTACGAAAGTTCCAGTGGGCTATTTGTAAACAAGAGGTCGTCGAAAAATATAGAACGAGAATCAAGGGACATGTATTAACTATTGATACATTGCTAGCGACGATTCAGCTGTACGTTTTCACAGTCACAGTCAGCAAAATGATCTCTACCCCTTTGGCGATAGAGCGTCTACATCACCCCAAAATGAAAAGTTCGCGCAACACCATCAAGAAAGCAATGAGGTTCGATCGCTGGTGCAAAAGAACAATGAGATGATCAACTCACATGCCGACCTCGTTGCACCATTTCTCGAGCTGCTACAAGCTGCACTACACAACAACAAACCCACAACCTTCAAATCATCACGCAAAAAGTCCTTGAAACATATATGAAGACCTTCCAGCTTATAGTGAAGATGCAGCAAGTTCAGCAAGCGCAGATACCACTTCAAATCGATCGCCAACAATCTGTCTACTTCGAAGATGCGCATGGGCGCCTTGCACCATTTCATATCGAGTTCATTAACTGCCTAGAAGCGTTTCAAGCTATGATGGAGGTCCGGTTTCGTCATGTTCCGGGCTTGAAGAAGGTCCAGGGAAACCAATACATAATCAAAGAATCAAACACCAATAGGAAATTTAATCTGCGCGCCCCATAGGAGTCAATCTTTCTCCCAGGGAGGAATTTGGCCATGAGTATGATATTCTAAATGCCACAGACAGCTACGACTTCATGCCCAGGTTGCCGAAGCGAAAGTGAGGTTCCATCTGGTAGATTGTAGGGTGAAGTACAATGGTAAGTTTCCCTGGTCGCTATTAGATCAGGCTAAAACATTGAAGTGCAAATCTCAACTGTGGCTTGCGGTATGAACGTATATCAAAGGTAAGCCAAGGAACAGACAATTTGACAAATCATGAATCCCCTCAAAGTGGAAAGAGGCCTGCTAGTGATACATCAGGATCACTGGCAAAACGTGCACGCCATGGTTATGAAAACGAAAAACTGTGCCTTAATCATTAGCACAATTCTTTTAATGAAGACAGTGATGGCGAAGACACCGTTCAGCATTTTAGACGTGTTCAAGTTATACTCAAGGACCAGTCAAAATTGCGGGAAATACCGAGCATCAATGCACCTCTACTAGTACTGTTACGCGTAACTTCATCGACTACATCTTTATCGAATCAATTGGGCGACCCACGACGGCAGAGTATGCCACCAGCGGCAATTATTTCGCTTCAACAAGTGGAGAACCTCAAGGATTTTCTCGTCCGCGCGCCTGTCTATTGGCAGCCAGATATGCATATATGCCAGTTTTTACTCCCACTGGCGAATATATATCGTGCGTAGTATGGAATAACTTATTCCACTGATGTGGGATAGATATATGTCGCGCTCTCAGTTTTCGCTTTCGGACTTTGGGTCGACCGGTCCGCAATGCGAAGAGATTCGAAGAGGGCATATTTTCAGACCTTCGCAACCTAAGGAGTGGTGTAGATGCCTCCCTTGAAGAGGCTGGGAGCCCATTTCTAAACTCCCCATACAGGAATAACTGTGTACGGACGATAAAAAAAGCAAAAGGTGTTCTACTGGTACAGCGTCCCTCACGATCGGCTGTTTCTAGACGCCTTAGAGCGAGAGTTGATGAGGGAGAATGTGGGAATCGAGGCAGCGACTGTGGCTATTGGAGAGCCAGCAATTTCGTTTGTATGCAATGCTTCGACAAGCCTTTTTGATCAATTGAAAAATTGAAAAAGCAAAGATAGGGCACTGTAGGGAAAAGATCATTGCCGTATGTTTTGACCAAAAGTAATTTATTAAGAAGAATGACATTCATACGTACGCTAGTGTGGTTTCTTTATGAACGTAGGTATTATACCTGCTTAATTTGAGTTGAGAGATATATTACAAGTAACCCTAAAATTGGTTTTATCGATGGAAGAGATCGAAACAATCCTCTGAGTGAGCTTATTCTTATTTGCGTATATATTAACTTACCCTAGCTGCTCTAAGTCAGACTGGACCCGGACGTTGCCACCCACCATCACCTAAATCGCGTTTTGCGGAACACGTGATTTGACGGCAAGAGTCAGGCTTCAATGCTTTTGTTGGCGCTCACTCTCAAGCGGCCAAGCATGATGGCGATGAGCCTGGTGGGTTGCACGCTCTCCGCCTGCACCCCGGTGCTCGTGCCGCCAATCATGTCGAAGTAGTCGCGGAACTTGGGCGGCCTCTATGAGCTGCTTGAGAATCACCAAGGCGGCAGCGGGATGTTGTGGTTCGTACTTTTTCGAGCAATGTTGCGATGCGATGGATCTGTCAGTAGGAAAATGCTTAGCCGGCTGCGACGAAGACAGCAGAACACAATTGTTAGGGGCGGCGATTGAGTATTGGACCAAAGAGGAAGGACTTAGAGCATCCTGGGAATAATGTGGGGGGAATCATGCGCTATTTACACAATAGGCATGTCGGTTCGCATCCTTGTATAGCGTAATGTATAAAATTCACCAATCGCTGCCTCTGGATTTGCTAATCGCAGCTGCTCAATTGAGTGAAACCTGAGTTTACGGTACAGAGATGCGAACTGATGTGCCTACCTAGGTATTGTGCGGGTACGTCGCGGTAAAAGCTCCCGAGGTCGTCTTCGATACATTTGCCGGCCTGTCTTCCCCACCGCAAGGCGAGGAAATTGTAGCGTCCCGAAGGTGGATGGACCCGGCCCCACGTCACCACTCTCGATTTCGAAGTCTTCATGGCTTGCATCGTCACCATTGTGGGTGGGCTATGTGGTCAGCTTTCGTGCGCATGTGGCATCTCCATCACCGTACCCGGCCACCGTGTAAGGTTCTATGAGGTAAATCGAAGTGACCAACGCACGACCTCACCTCCTTGGCCCTTTTTTACGACCCTGATTCCAGCGATATCTCCTGGAAGAAGCCCCTCTTTCGATCTTCAACTAGCGGACCTAGTTACATTTCAGGATGTGGAACTTGCAAAATACTCGGCGGTTGGCCGAGAGATGCTAAAGAGCGGGGCGCACGTCCCGATACTGATCTGCCTTTAAGAAACAACCGTCCCGTCTTGATTCGCGCCGCGTCGCCAAACATTTATCATGAAACAGCGCGGTTTGCTCTGTTTCGGTGCCATTCTGGGAGTCGCAACTGCCCGTTGCGATCCAGATGCTATTCAAGTTGCCTTGCCTAAGGGTTCAAGCGTGAACTTCGCATACTCCCTCGCCGCCAATTCTACCTTCCAGGTACCTACAAGCGATACTGGTTACCCAACAAGTCCTACGGACCTCCCCAGCCTCTGTGCAGTCTCTGTACAGGTTCAGTCTGTTTCTAATTCAACTTATGGCTTTGGCTTGTTCCTGCCAGATGATTGGAATGGGAGATTTCTTGCCGTAGGAACCGGCGGGTTTGCAGGAGGCATAAATTATCTCGCCATGGTATGTAATATGTTTGAAGTGAGGATCATAATAGTAACTTATATCCCAATAGGGCGCTGGTGTGCGCTATGGCTTTGCAACAATGTCTACTGACACTGGCCACAACTCTTCTTCGGGAGATGGCGCATGGGCTTACCAGCGCCCTGATAAGGTAGAGAACTGGGGTCATCTAGCCATGCACGGCTCCACAGTTATCGCAAAAGGTATTGCTGCTGCGTACTATACTAGGAACATTTCGTACAGTTACTACTCTGGCTGCTCAACCGGTGGGCGTCAGGGTTTGAAAGAGGCGGAATTTTACCCTGAGGATTTTGACGGTATTGTAGCCGGTGCACCTGCATGGTGGACCACGCACCTGCAACCTTGGACGGTCAGAGTTGCTCTGTACAATTCGCCAACCACGGCGGACTATTACATTTCACCTGCGAAATTTGCTGTTATCAATGGCGAAGTCATCAAGCAATGTGACCCACAGGACGGCCTTATTGATAATATTATCTCGGATCCCAAAGGTTGCAATTTCCGCATTGAGGCCATGCTCTGTGGTGCTAATGCCACTGGGGATACTGCGAGCTGCATGACAGGCCCACAAATCGACGCATTTTATAACATCTACAGCGATTACGTTGGCGAGAATAATACCTTTTTCTTCCCTACCTTTTGGCTAGGTAGCGAGGGCCAGCCCCGTTTATTGGCTGATAGCGTACCAAATCCTTTGGGTTCAGACTATGTCAAATACTTCCTTGGAAAGGGACCAGGGTGGAATTTCAACGACTACAATGATGATATTATTGCATTATCCGATTCCCTCAACCCGGGCAACGCAACTGTAGGCTTTGACCTCTCCGAGTTCCATAACCGAGGTGGGAAGATACTTTCTTACCACGGCATGGTCGACAGTTCGATCCCGACTAGTTCAACGCCCTATTTTTATAATCATGTGCAGCGCGCCATGGTCTCCAAGTCAATAGATGTCGATTCGTTCTTCAAATTCTTTCTGGTCCCTGGAATGGGCCATTGCTCTGGAACACAACCAAAAATGAACGCGCCTTGGTACTTTGCGGGTCCAAACCAACAGGCAGCTCTTGCCCCGTCTGTGCACAGTGTGCCAGGCTTTGAAAATAAGGAACATGATGTATTGTTGGCGATGATGTCGTGGGTCGAAGAGGGCAAAGCTCCAAAGTATATTGTTGGCACAAAGTACACAAATGATACCATTCATACAGATGTGTTAAGGCAGAGACCGCTATGTATGTATCCACAGCAGGCAAAATACAAGGGAGAAGGGGACGTAAATACTGCAGCGAATTGGGAGTGCCAATAGGAACACGCCTTTTAGGCAAGGTACGATACAGCCTACGGAATGCTTTCAAAAGTAATCATACAACGACGAGAATCTGTTACACGGCGCCTAGCTAAAGCCATAAACAAAGCTTTCGGCCACTACAACCGCTTCAGTCTGAAAATACACGTCCAAAATCCAGTGGTTTGACATAAGCTTCCATATCCGTTGTCAGAAGCCTGTTAAACTGCAGCGGACTTACAGCATACGCTGAAACATTTCTTACTGGAGAGCGAGTCCGGTATTTGCTAATGAAAAAATTCTTTATAATAAAGAGATGCGCATACAGAATCTAAGCGATCTCGAATCGGAGGTCTAGACAATCATTTCTATGTCTACCTCAAACGCAAGGAACACCCTTTAATCCGGCAATCTTGTAATAACCGCAAAGTACCAATTTACATTTTTTTAGGCGTCCCTGATGCATAATTCCTGGTCGCCTACGATCTCGTTTCCGCTAAATGCCAACGGTCCACCATAAACGCCTTCCTGGCGCCACTCACAATCTCAACATCACTCATCTTTTCTACATATTCGAACTCTTCGCCTAAATAATTTGCTCGTAGTGTCAAGGTGGATTTAGAAAGACGAGAGTAGTCTTTTTTAATGTAACTACGAAAATAGAGGGAGATGAGATTTTTGTTGCAATATCCTATCGTGTAGAGAGTTGTGGGCGCATGAATTTTGATTTTTGCTACGTCCAGCGCAAAACGCAGCCTGGACCTATCCGAAATCGCAATGCACTATGTGTGGTTACCTCTCACCATAACATATAGCTACTAGAATGGATTACATGTAGGATAAGGAACATTGCTTTTACTTTATAGCACACAATTTATCCTATTATCGTGGTGTAGTGCCAGTGCAAGGTTTATAAAAATTCGGGTTGATTTTCTCCATGTCCCACAGCCTTCCAACCCACCCAACTCCCAGCGCCCAATCAGTCGCTAGCATAGTAGCACAATCAATACAGAGGGGTGGATAGACGATCAAGTCTTTGGGGGTAACTAAAGTACGGGAGCGCTTCGCACTTACCTGCAGGTATTAGTAAAACAAATAGAGCTTCTATACACTAGGGGAATGACACCTCTGGCTCACTCTCATATTCGAGATGGAAGTCAACACGTAACTTGCGCTTGATTGGGGTCCCGGCATTGCCCATTATTAGGATGAGGACTTGAAGTAAAGTGTCAAGTACGTAAGACGGCTACAGTCCTGCACTTAGGTAAGAAAAGTAAACAACAAACAGAATAAAGCCACCCTATGATTTCTTTCTAGGGGAAAGACAGCTTGACGCTCCGAAAGTACAGCCGGAAAGCCCTGCGTTCCAGAGCGTGTACATAAACAGCTTGATGCTCTAAGAGTACGCCTAGAAAAGTTTGCGTCCGGGACACGCTCGGCACCAGAAAGCAACCGCACAGATCATATGCTATGGCACAGAAGAGGTCTAGCAAGGTATAAGAAGCGTACTTCCATGATAGGTAGCTCCACATCAATTTCATCTGGTTCGTTCTGGCTATACTATCGGGGTCTGCCCTCTATAGCACAAGGCAAGCAAAGTAAACGAATGTAATCTATTCACCATAGCATACTATGACGGCCATGAGGCACAATCAGAAGATTGTTATGAACTCAATTGATTTTCTGAGAGATGAGGGATGGCTTGGTCTAAAAGAAATGCACCAATACAATGCCAACGCTCTAATTCCGTGTCTCTATACCCCTGCTTAATCTCGTATAGTTCCTGTACAGTCCTGTACTTTCCATCGTTAGAAATACCGTAGGAGCTTAAAGATACTTCTTGTTTCAAAAATCATATCCTCTTCCTTGTGCACTGTCCCAGTCGCAACGGTACTGAATTTGGCGTGATCCGGTTCTGTTTGGATCAGGCCAGTTGATCTACTCTCGGTGAACTTAGGTAGCAGAGGGGCTTGGGCTGTCAATGCATGTTAGAGGCACAGTCAATTTTTTTCGTAGTAGAGTAACCCATCTTAATTAGGTCCCGTTTGACTGAACTTCTTGGTGATAGTCTGCCATGCCCAACCAATATTTTCCTGCAGCCATAGCCCATGCTTGATACCATCTACATTCACACAGCTTTGCGCCCAGCCGACCGTATTTGTGACTGAAACTCCAACTGTAGCCGTAAGTCAGGGTAGCATTGGAGCCGTTATAGTAATGTCGGCGTGAATGGTGGTAGATTGCTGCTGTGATCTTATGACAGAGATGTAATCTCCACTGTTTGTTTCGGCGCCGCCAATGCAGCACCAATCCGACCACCAAGTTCCACTGCTATCGGTTTTGACTGTGACCTATTTCACAACCAGCCAGTGACCATCGCCTATTCAGTTCCCAAGACTTGAGTCGCTGGTGATATCCTGTAGAGCGTGAGCAAAATCATTAGCATAAATGCAAGTAATAACTTACTATCCACTCGAGGCTGCTTGAATCAGCAATATTAGAAGAAGTCCAATTTGCAATGTAAATTGCCGTTGCTACCTTTCCAGTGCTACTGATGTTTTGTGGCTAATCATGTACTGCTAGAAATAGCGTTTAACAATTGAGTGAAATCTACTCTCACACAAAGCTTTTTCCGGATTTGATCTTGAGTTACGCAGGGGTGTAACGTGAGCTATGAGTAAGCAGCTTGAGTTGTGGCTGTGCAAGCCTGAGCTCGCCGTGAGCCAGCATGAGCCAGCATGATTGTGCCTGATTTCCTCCTTGAGCAGCATGAAGAAGGCCTGAATTTGGGCCCCATCAGTTCGTAGGGATGTGAGGTGTTGGGGACTTATTGGTCCCATTTTCGGGACACAATCTTCCGTGGCTTAGCTGTTTGACCCCTGTGTCGGCAATACTTTCCTTTCATCCACAGTCACAGGACCGCTCGAATAATCACATACACGTGTTCAGCTACTGGTAATGATCTTTGTAATTTTCGCGCATGAACTTGGTACAGACCACACTTGACAGCAGAGTTGGAAGAGTTCTGAATATCTAACTTTATTCATATCTCGAGTTGCAAAGAGACTCTACATTGATGGACTATCAGCTTACTAAACTATTATTTAAAGCCTCTTGATAGTAGTAGCAGTGGTAGCAGTAGCACCAACTTTACGGTAAGATTGGCCTATTCTATGAATGCTGCCACTAGACAGGTAAGGCAGGGCAGGTTGACAGATGACCGCCAAAGGATTGAGAGGGGCTACGCAGGACAAAACATCACCAAAGAAGGAGTACAGGATCCACCGCCACCATCAGGGAGCGCCTCGTAGACCGGCAAATTGCTTGACGGAGCACCACAAATGAGCAGGAGCTATGCATTATGGATGATCCATCGTCGTTTCAGAGCAAGGCTCAAGTAGTCACAAGCCCTTGACGACACACTTAGCGACGAGCTGGAGGTATCCGATTGGAGAACGAAGCCGCCATGGAGGGTAGATTGGCGGTACTCGAGGAGGCTGTGAGTAACAACAGCGAGTGGGCCGTGCTGTGCAGAGTCATATCATGCTCACCGGAAGGACAAATGGCGGGATGATCGTTCCGTATAGCGCCTCTTTGCTGCCTGGATCGTGATGTGAGCGGCGCATGATGCATAATAAGCATGGTATAGACAGCTGGCGCTAGTGGGGCTCCAGAATGTGACATGATGATGGTAGCGTCATTTGCGCAAGCTGAATGGGCACAAGAAGTCCTGGTATCCCTGTGAAGACTCATCAAATGACGCCAAAGCAGGTGGCTTATCGTTCCTAGCATTTTCAGACTCTCGACTTGGCTGAAGACTGGATGTTAATTCGTCGGGGGCATATAATACTAGCATTCGCATGATCTAACAAGTTAGTAGCGCAATGCTACGCCACTATCGCCGCATAACTTGGTACTCATCATGTCATGCAATCCAGCTGTTGTTGAGACTGGGAACATTGCCCACTGTTCAAAGGCGGGTTTCAGCCGTGAAGCGTAGAGAATATCCCAAGAAGTGGCGTGATCTTATACACACAGCATGTGGTGTCGGGCTGGCTGGCAGATGCGCAGCCTAATGTCTCCCGGACCTTGCTTTCCGATTGACCTGCTGCTGTGCTGGGATCGGTAGAGACTGTAACAAACTTCGTACGATCGTTTTGGAGGCCAGAGAAGCACCTCGATCAGCTTTAGTGTTCTATCGTCTGTGTCTTTGGCGCCCGCCGCGTTGATCATCCAGAAACGGGACGAATAGCTGGCAAAGGGAAAGTCTTGCTCAATGTACTTTGGCACATCTTGCACCTCGTTGAACTGTAGTAGATACGCAAGGCAAACTTCAGATACTCTTTGACCGAGAAATGAGCCAACTGAAGCTCCACACGCTTATCGGTTTGCCAACGTGAAGGCTCTGTAGTCACAACGGTCACCAAGCTCGAGCAATAACGCGAGATTTCGTGTGGCTCGGGCATTCTATATTTTGGAGAAAAGTATGGATGCTTGTTGGTTTGCACCGCGAGTGCATCAACCGCTCCTCAAGTCGCAATGGTCGCTCAGAGAACGTGATGAGTTGGAGGAAGATAGTAGTGTAGTGCTTGTGTTCAGTCGGGATGCTTTGTAGGATTCTACTGTATGTCTCATCCAAAGTCTTGGGAAGGGAAGCCAGCGCACTCTGAAGAGCACGGTAGGCAAGGCAGTTTTCCAGTGCATCGATCTGACAAGCAGCCCATCGAAACCTGTTCAGTGTTAGTATGCTATTCTTTATAACCATGTTGGGTCGCGGGTAAGGCATACTTCTTAAGCAAAGTAAACGTGCAGAGTAACATGTTTCTAAGTTTTTCCCATGATATGTCTCGTGTCCCCCTCTAAAAAAACCTGGCGATTCTCCTGCCCAACCTTAACGGCGTAGGCCTCAGACAGCGCTAGCTAATCTTTAGCGGGATTGATCCAGCAAACTCAGGGGGAGGGGGGGCGGAAGCACACATACATACTACTGTACATGGAAGCGGCGAAACTTATCTGTTCTTATGTGTTTGCACCAACTTCCAATATAACACGCTCCACTAACAACTTCACAATTGAAAGGCTCCCACTGGCAGCTGCTACATGTAACGCCGTCGATGCATTATGATCTTTAGCGTTGATATTCGCGCCACTTTCAAGGAGCAACCGTACAGCAATTTCAGACTCATAATAAGCGGATAGGGAGAGAGGCGGCACTCCGGATCCATTCATCGCATTAACATCGGCTCCCTCTTTAATTAGCACTTGCACGGCGGCATTGTGCTTCTGTGCTACTGCAGAATGCAGTGGTGTCCAGCCATGCTTGGTCTTAGCCTCTATATCGGCCCCTTTCTCGAGCAATATCCGCATTACACCTACAGACTTCCGTTCTGGCTTGTATTTTAGGATATCTCTTATCCCAAAACCAATACACCCTAGGATTTCTTTAACACCATAAATGGCCATGTGTAATGGTGTCATTCCATCCTCATCCGCTGCGTTGACATTGGCACCTTTTTCAAGAAGTAATTTTGATATCTCTTCTTGGTCATTTGCCGCTGCTATGTGTAATGCAGTATATTTTCATGAAATTCCATCCCGGCGATGGGCTGGTGTTGGAGCAGTACTCTTACTACCGCTTCGTGTCCTTGTGAAACAGCGATAGACAGCGCATTACCTCCCCAAACATCTTCTGTCACTTCAGCACCTTTTTCCAATAGCAACCGGACTACTTTTTCATGCCCGTTCTTTGCCGCTAGGTGCAATGCCGTCCACTCGTTTTGAACGCATCGCGTATAGCCTGTATACTCCTTGAGTAGAGCGAAGAGCATTGTGGTCTTGCACATTGCTCTTAGTTCGGGTGCGCAATATCCTCCCCCTCCACTCTTTTCTTTCGCGTGGAGATCTGCTCCATTCTCCAAAAGGAGTTGCACCACTCTGCTGTTTCCAGCAGCGGCTGCCACTAACAGTGGTGTATGACTTTCCTTGTTCCTCTTATTCACAGCCACTCCGGCACGAATCATCAGTTCGACCAGAATCATCTCTCCCGTAAGAGAGACCGAGTGAAGGGCTAGCGGGTCTTCAAAATCCAATCCGGATATATCGACAGAACTTTTACTGATCATGCGTTTCAGCCGTTTGCGTAAAATAGATTGCAGTTTGTTGGACGAATCAGACTCCTCACTTATCGCCAGTTTGATAGATATGATTAAAGCTGTCCCATCATGTTCAGTGAGGTGTCCAATTAGCTTTTTTGTAGCTGCTTTTTATGATATTCTGGTTCGTATCAAAACAAACAGAAATAGCGTGGTACCACCAGTATTTGCACGCGTATAGAAGTAGCGGATACGGCGCCAAATTGTGCAGTTCACGGGAAATGGTGTCGTAGTGATGTATATAGGCAAGACAACTCTTTAGGAGGAACCATTGGCTGCTGTTCTCCCGTAAGCGAAAGAACGGTGGGGAGACATTTGCGCTCTCCAAGTATTCCCGTACTGAGAAGTGGGAAAAGCTGATGGTTACATCCTGATCACTGTGAACCTCCTCGTCGCCGAAGTATGGCCGATTGTCGACGTCAGATACAGTAATAAGTCCAGAAAGGATACTTCGAATACTCCGCAGGCTGTGAAATCTATCACGGGGGTCAAATGATACAGAGCAATCGTCTCCATTAGGCGACAACCCTTCTTTGCCGTTGAAAATTGCTGCTTCGCTTGCTTCGCTGAGTTTCAAAGGCCGACGTGAGAAAGCTAGCCATCTGAAAACGGCGTATGATTCATTTGCGTAGCCGCTGTTCTTAGTCTGTTCTAACAGTCGTTGGTAGGTCTGTTGCAAACCTTTCGGTAGTTGGTTGAGGGCCTCATCGATATCCTTCTCTCTCAACTTGCCCCCGAGGTCCATCATCTGCAAATCTACCCACCGGAAGACACCATCAGCATACTCTGTAAGATGTTGTATGACCTTTTCTTTCAGACCATCGGACCATCTCCTATAGGGCTCTTGAGTAATACGGTCCTGAAGATGTCTTCTTACATCTTCGTTGACATTTGCAGTTTCCAATGGAATTATGCTTTTCTTGATCGGTATTTTACAAATGGCGTTTTCAATATCCTCTTCACGCCGGCTTGTAATCATGATGTGTGTACTACTCGGTCCGGAGAGGGAAAGCTCCGCTAAGAATGTGACAACTTCTTCGCGATCATTCGGTGATAGGCACTCATCCAAGGCATCGATGACTATATATGTCTCCTTTGATTCAGCCAAGACATCCAAGAATGTTGCATCCAAGTCCTCTGTTTTGGGATCCGATGAAGGTTGGTATCGATCGTATAAGTTTTGAAAAGATCTTGGAAGGTAAAAACGACCAGGTCGCAAGGGGTCCTCCTGAACAAGGTGACGGACTATCTGAATCAAGAGAGCGTACTTGAAATACTTGATACTTTGAGTCTCTTCGGCTTGGAAAGAGAAGTAAAAGTAGGCCATGGCTCCCAAATGTTGTTGCTCGATCTCGTCGATAATGGCCGAGCACAGAATCGTTTTGCCAGACCCAGCTGCGGTAGATAGATATTAGCAGAGAAAGAAATTTGACACAGATTTGTACAAACCTTTCCCACAAAGCCATAAGAATGATCGTGGCTGCGTCTTCCACTGATTAAACTCCCCTCTAAGAAACCATTCCCCTGTTGACTTTGTAGTACGGTATTTTCGAGCATTGTTGTGAAATTTTAATGGATCAACATATTTCAGCCAGTTGAGGTGACGTTCTTTGAATTCTCTATCGAGTGGCCCTAATCAAATAAGTTAGTAGACCTATGTCCGAGTACAATGAATATCGTAGACGTACATGATTTAGTTTCTTCTTGTTGCCATCCAACGTCGTCTGGATATTCGGCCTCCTCAATTGCCTTTCGAAGTCGACGTAACGCACTCGCCTCTCTTTCCCCGTAGTTGAGCAGCATGGAAACTCCAAAGATTCCCAGTAGACAGTACGCACGATCTTCTTCTTCTGTCGTTTGACGGTTTTCTGCCCATCGCATTCGCTCAACCACGCTGAAATTGCTTAATGCTTTTCCTTGCAGGCAGTCTACAGGAATACCGGTGACCTCAGATATCAGCTGATCTAAGGATCGTTTGTCGCCAATTTTCCGACTCTCTAAGGAGAAGAATTCAACCGATACTGGGGCAATAAGCTCTTGGAGTGTCCAACCTCGAGTAAACCACCTGCTTGCGCGAAGAGCCGCTTCCCATGTGCTTTGGTGCTCTTCGGCATTTGTCATGGGGGCCATCGAGACGTCGGATAGGAATACATGGCATCTCGCTGCCTTCTGGTACCAGCGAAACATGGAATTAATAGCTCTGGAAAGCTCAGTCAAGCTTCGCTTATCAATGCAGCATGTATCTACCCAGAAGTATTCGAGGTTATCACGAGCCGCTTGTTCACCGCAAAAGAGGATTTTCTTGTAACCATCCTTCTCTTTCCCGGTACTGTTTATGAGATCCTCGAAGCTGACTTCTCTGCTTCCCCAAGTATGCGAGAGTATAGCATATAGCGGGATATCCTGTTTAGCAAAAACTGTCCACCCAAGTTCGCCGGATTCGTTGAAATGTAAAAGCCGCATAGACATGGTGACAGTCTCTTTGGGGAACGAGAGATATATCTGCAATGCCAATGAAAGATGAATATTCTTTGATGAAGGTGAAAGGATTATTGGGTAACAATCGAGAGGCAGGAAGACTTTGCAAGGCGAGTAAGAGATCGACGAAAGTGTTTTTCAGCACTGCCAGCATTAATTATATTCACACAAGAAGTCGGAAAGAACTACCTTCATTGTCTACATCTAGGTCGCTTTCATCCAGGGAATTCCGAGTGCAAGTATTGTGTCGGATGGCGTCGACGATAGCCATAAGTTCTTTATCGTGTACATCGTAGTTTTCTTCGGTTGGTGTAAATTTCCGAGAGTAATAGGCAATGGGGTGCCATTTGCCTTCTCGTTCTTGTGTGATGCATGCTCCTAGAGCTAGGTCCGAGGCGTCGGTTTCCATTCGTAGCGGTTTATTGGTTTGGAAATTGATCAGTGCCGGAGGACTAATGTATGCTGTCTTGAGTTGCTGGAATGCTTGTTCCTGTTCCGTTTGCCATATAAATGGGGTTTCTTTTCGCGTAAGCCGTGTAAGTGGGATGGTAATCTTAGAGTAGTCTTGGATAAACCTTCGGTTAAAATTGCAGAATCCTAAGAATTCTTGGATTTCTTTCACCGTGCTTGGCCGTGGCCATTCCTTAACTGTCTCGATCTTTTATTAGCTCATTTTTACTCCTTTTGTGTTGATGGTAAATCCTAGAAAGTCGACCTCTGTCTTATGGAATTCGCATTTCTCCGGGCGTAGCCTAAGCTTTGCTCTACGTAGACAGTTGAGTACCATTTGGACATGCTGGACGTGCTGTTGCTCGTTTTCTGAGTAAACTAGGATGTCGTCAAGGTATGCGATGACGAATACGTCTAGGTATTCTCGGAGTACGTTGTTAACAAGTGCCTAAAAGGTCGCGGGTGCGTTGGTAAGTCCGAAAGGTATAACCGTGTATTCGTAGTGTCCGTAGCGGGTTCGGAAAGCGGTTTTCCATTCGTCTCCTTTCTTAATCCTTACGAGGTGGTAGCCGTCTCGTAGGTCTAAGGCGGTGAACATCTTTGCCTTACTTAATCGATCCTGTAGTTCGGTAATGTTGGGTAATAGGTATCGATTTTTGATGGTGATGTCGTTGAGTTTCCGGTAGTCAACGTACATTCTCATTTTTCCGTTTTTCTTGGGTACGAACAGGATAGGGAATCCTGATGGCGACTTCGATTCTCTAATATATCCCTTTTCGAGTCGTTCTTTAATGTACCTTCTCGTTTCTTCGAGTTCTTTTTCCGATAGTGCGTATATTGGTCCGAAAGTCGGTGTCTTTCCTTCCTAGAGGGTGATCTCGTGATCCCAGGGCTAATGTTCTGGTAATTCTTCATTAGGCTCTACATCCTTGAACAGGTCTGTCCATTCGCTATATTCTAGCGGGATGTCCGGAGTTGCACATTTCTCCGTAACGCTCTCTTCGTGATCCGTTAACCGAGTGATATCTAAGGCGTCGGCTGCTCTATTCTGTTGGCTAGCCTTAGTCGAGGTTAACTGATTAATACTCCTCTTATCTGCCGTCCGCATCGTGGGGCGCGTAGGCTCCGAGCTGCGGGTGCAGTTGCAGTTCGCTAATTCAAGCCTTCTGGTTGTCCAGGAAATCGTAGGGTCATGCTTGAATAACCAAGGGAGTCCTAATATGACGTCGTGGGCGGCCTTTCCTAAGAGGTCTAGGGTAATCTCTTCCTTGTGGTCTTAGATGATTATAGTGGCTCGTGTTTCTATATCGATGAGTCCTTGTTTTGGCATTCGTTCTCCATTCGCAACTTGGAGTGGATAGGGTTCCTTCTTATCATGTAGGGTGAGTCCGGCTCTTCTTACTGCTTGGAGAGAAACGTAGTTTCCCTGTGCTTCGCTATCCAATAATGCTTTCATCCGTATTCCGTTTATCGTAATGTCTAATTTTACCAGTGAGGTGGAGTTGGTTGCTGCTAACACCGCGGGTTCGCTGGTTGTTGGCGCTGGCCTAAAAAAGACTATCGTTCGAATCCGTTGTCGAATTTCTCTTGGATATGTCGTTCATAATCCGTGTTTAGGTAGGTTTGCTATTTCTCTTGTGTGCATCGTTTGTTAACTGTTATGGTCATCTGGAAACATTCGTTGGCTGCCTTCCCGTAGAAGTACTGGCTGCGTCGCTTGTCCCATAGGTGCCTTGGGCAGCTGTCGTTAGGGCAATCGAACCAGTGGTACTTACATCGAGGTACAGTGCTTAGGGGCCAGTACTGTGCATCCTGCTTACTGGACTGGTGGATGGTGCAATAGTCGTTGCCACAGAGGGACCATGCTACGAGAGCGTGGTGAAGATTCCTCTGGTCCATCCAGTAGTAGTTAGTAGTATAGCAACCTACTATTTGTCCATGTAGTTGGTGAGGAGCGATAGTCTGTACTACCTCCTGGCTTGCTTTGTCGGCCCAGTTATCACTAAAGATCTAGTCGATATCGAGTGTATCCTCGTCCGAGCTACCATAGCCTGGTAGTGGACTATATTCTTGAACGTCGTCGTGCTCGGGTAACTGTGTCGTACATAAGTGTCGTCCCGGCGTCGTATACCATCCTCTTCCTTCTGGAAAGTGCCTATCTTGTGGTTGGAGGCGTGGGGCTCGAGGTGGTTCTATTGATGCGTTGTCCTTCATGGACCAGTTCTTGGCTGCTTCCGCGAGGATGAGTTCCTCGGGTAGTTGGTCCGTAAGGGAAGTTATGATTTCCCATTCGTCGTCTTCTTTTAGGGTTACGTCCTGTCGTACTAGGTTAAGTACGTTAATTTGTCGTTTCACGAAGTTCTTCTTCTGGTGACAGTTTCTTGCCATGTGTCCTTCCTTGTTACAATTGTAACAGGTGAACGTCTTTTTCTGTCCTATTGGGCCCGTATGCCCCTTGAAGGTTCGTTTTTCCGTGTTGCCGAGTATCATGGGTTCGTATCCATTCGAGCGATACGTTTCCCTGCTCGTTGGTCGGCGTGTGGTCTGGTACACGGGTTGTTTAACCCTTCCTTGACTGGTGTACTTATGTCCACGGAGTTCCATTACGAGTGCGAAAAGTTCGTTGTCTAGTCGGATTGCTTCGCCGTATAGGTTTGCGAGGGTGTCGAGGCTGGCACCGGAGCGCATGAGTTCGGCCTTGACGTTGTTCTTGAGTCCCTGTCGGTACATGGTTTTCAACGCTTCTTCATCCTATTTGGTGAGATTGGCGTAGTGTTGAAATTCAGAAGTGTAGTCGGCGGCTGACTTGGTTTGCTTAATCTTCTGGAGTATTCGTTCGGCGTGTCGTTCTTCGTTGGCGACGCCAAACACTTCGCGAATGCTGGTCTTGAAGTTGTCGAACTTAGTAAATAGTTGGTCGATGTCATCGTCGGTGGTGTAGTCGTTTGAAAGGTACTTGTTAAGCGCGGGTTTGATCCACCTAAATGCTGTGTCCTTTAAGAAGGAAACGGCATAAGTGACCCTATCTCTTTCAGCTATTTCGGGTCCAAACCTAAAGTACAGGTCCATCTAAATAAGCCAGTCTTCGAGTTTTGCCCTTTCTCCCTTGAAGTGCTCGGGGGATGCCACCTTGACCTTGTTGACACGGTAGTTGTGGTTGTTCACCGTCGTCTCGCGTTCCGGGGATGAGTCTCTAGAGCTTGCCATCTTAAGGGTGTTCAAAATGTTAAGATCGGAGATCTACTGGTAGCTTCTGTAGATGGTAAGAAGAGACTCGGGGGGTTGAAGTGAATAACAAGTGCGTGAGTTAGATCACAACAAGGGGTAACCAGTGTTGGATAGTAAAGGATACTATTCAAGATACAACTTAGGTTGAATACGAAAGTCCATAAGGGTCTTTCGGTCAGACTATATAGTAGAGGTGCTCAGTTGCTCAGTACCACTGATCACTGAGCAGGTCATGTGACCTGACTAAGCCATGTTCTAGTTATTGGTTCGCTGTGGTGGCCCAACTCCTGGCCTCTCCTTATTTCTTTTTAAGAAGTGCGTTGTCCCTGGTGCCTGATCGTAACAATATAATAGGAGCTTTGGAGATACAGGGCTAGATACTATTAGAAAACCATAACCTCGGTGATTTAAAAATCTTAAAGGACCAAAAGGGCATATAGGGTTATAACTTTATTCAAGCAACCCGTACAACGAAGGGACTCAGGAATCGCCCAGGTCTAAGAGGAGGGTATAAGGACCCGACTAGAGGCAGGTCTTAGGGCGCAGTTAACCCTTGTAACTCTCTCCTTTATTAGTTAGATTTAGTTATCTGACAGTTCTTAATCTACTTGGATTGATTGTCTCTTATTTGAATCCTCTGCCTTTCCAGTACAGAGCCTAGCATGCGCGTCAACAGCTCTTTTCTTCGGAAGCTCAGCACGTAACAGGGGAAGACAGCAAAGTGCAAGGAGAGGAAGTAAGTCAGAAGAGAATGATGGTGAGCGTAATGCGAAGCAGCTGAAACTGCAGGTGGCGATGGATGCAGATGCGCTGCTGCCTGAGAAATGGTTTGGCGAGCATTTTGCAGACCACAACATGGATGGCCATATCGTCTGAGCTCAGAAGGACGAGAATGCGATCGAACAGGCGTCGAGTATTGCCCAACTCTAAAGATCTTGTCACGAAATCTAAATGTCGCACCCACCCTGCCCGAGTTCATCAAAGATCATAACGTCGTGGACAGTGTAGCCTAGACTGAAATTCTAAAGGATTTCAGTGAAGTACCTGCCTACCACACCAGAAAGGTAGTATTGCGGACACTGGAGAACTCAGACTTCCGTTATAACTCTTCTACCTTATCCGAAATGGCACTTTCAACACAGTCGACTATACAGATCGTAATTAGCCATATTATGGCCTTTCTAAGATTATAGAAGAGGCTTTTAAGATGGAACTTGGTATGATTAGCTTAAAGGATCTTGTTAACTATTAGTGCCTCTTTATTACTCTAGATATATAAGCGCGTCTGTAAAACAATAATGTCAGACATCCTAATGCGTGATCTAGGTGTAGGGAAGGTTTTGCTTCAGCAAGAGGGTCTCTAAGCTTTATTCGGACCGGGCTATAGTATATCTTACATTATAGACATAGGAGCATAAGATTCGTCAATCTGCTGCGTTGATGAGGGTCTGTATATGAAGAAGTCACGTGTTAACATTAAGATAGGCGTCGGGGATATTATAGAGACTTTGATTAAGATGTTGCTCTACAGCTAGTTTCCCTACCCTAACATGAACCTGAACCGGTAATACGACTTCCTCCTCGCCAAAGAATTAAAGTAGAAGTTCTATTTCCATGGATGAGGATTCAGTCACTATAAAATATGGGACTTTGATCTCCGATTTTCGGGTCAGGAAACAAGGAAGTACATATTCAAGTCGTACAATGGGACAATGCTGTTGGTAATGGTAGGTTCATCAACGCACAACCCGATAACGTTCACCGCCGTCAGGGCTGCGTGTGATGAGGCGACGATGCCGACGGCACAGGCTTCTACTCGATGGGCACGGCAGCGAATTCGAAGGCTTTGAAAATAGGACGACGTCGAGAATACGACGACTCTGACGCGACAGGCTATTGACGAGCCCCTGTGGTGCAGGCCCGGGATTCGCTGTAGCCGGCGCGCAAAAAATCTCCTTACGCAGGCGGTGAGGCAACGGGCCCACTACTGAGCGGACGGTGATTGGGTGGTCCATGGATGATGGATGTAAGTAGGTCTGCTCGCACGGTAAGCATTCGGCAACGGAAACTGTGCCTGGCCTGCCAGGCCAAAGTGGCGCCACTTGGGCATCGTCCACCAACTTTTTTAAACTACACCTCGCATGCCCTTTGCCAGGCCAATTGTTCAACCGGAGCGTCGCTCTTGATCTTTGTACCTGGCTGCCGTCATAATGTACGCACCAAGGCACCTCCCTATCGCGCGCGCCCGCCATTCGCTAACAAACTCAGGAACTCAACCGTCGTTCTGCCGCCCATGGGCGCGCAGGATACGTACTGGGGCTCCTTTGACGAGATCTCAAAGTACAATGTCTCGCTCAACTACGCCGAGCGTCTTTGGACGGCTTGGTATGCGTACATGCAGAACGATGTGCTCGCCACGGGCATCATGTCCTTTGTCATGCACGAGACTGTCTACTTCGGCCGCTCGCTGCCGTGGATTATCATCGACATGATCCCTTGGTTCAGGCGGTATAAGATCCAGCAAGTAAGCGACAACATAGCCTTTTCCAAACAATACATTACAATGCTAACGAACCCGACAGGACAAGATCCCTACTGCATGGGACCAGTTGCAGTGCGCCCTCCTCGTTCTCTTCTCCCACTTTACTGTCGAGCTCCCGCAGATCTGGCTTTTCCACCCCATGTGCCAATTCTTCGGCCTCAGCAACTCGGTCCCGTTCCCCAGCGTCTACAAGATGGCGTTCCAGATCGCTATCTTCTTCGTTTTCGAGGACGCCTGGCACTACTGGGTCCACCGCGCCATCCACTACGGCTTCCTCTACAAAACCGTCCACAAGATCCACCACCAGTACTCTGCGCCCTTTGGTCTAGCCGCCGAATACGCCTCGCCCATCGAGGTCATGGTGCTCGGTTTCGGCACCGTCAGCGGGCCTATTCTCTGGTGCGCCGTCACGGGCGACTTGCACATTTTGACCATGTACGTCTGGATCGTGCTCCGCTTGTTCCAGGCCATCGACGCGCACAGCGGCTACGAGTTCCCCTGGTCGCTGCACCACTTCCTGCCTTTCTGGGCTGGCGCCGAGCACCACGATGTCCACCACGAGCGCTTCGTAGGCAATTACTCGAGCAGCTTCAGGTGGTGGGACTACCTTCTTGACACCGAGGCTGGTCCCGAGGCTTCCAAGAGACGCCGGGAAAAGAAGCTCGCTGCCATGAAGAAGAAGGCGTAGAGGAGCAAAAGAGTTCTCGTGGAGTGCTCAAAGCGGATTCACACGACAATATACAGTTTGTGATGCTGTATTCGACTTGTGAGCTGCCGTCTGTGGTACCGACGGCGCTACTTTATTTGGGATACGCTCGGAGTTGCAATTGAGGGTTCACGTCGCAAACGTTGGCTGCTAGCCACTTCTAAAATATGCTCTCGGTAATGGATGTGTGATGTCGATATGCGGGGAGAGAGGGCTTCAGATACTAAATACCTAATTCATGTTACGCTCATTCACAGTGCGTCATTGCTGGAAGTCTTATGCGCTGGTTGAATGAAATCCAGTCTGCAAAGACAGAATATTGAATCTAATCTACATGCTCGCACTTGGCAAAAATTCGATTCAGCTTTTTTTTTGCGTTCGTGCATGGAGGCATTACGGAGTAGGTGAGGTTTGATAGAGTCATAGCAAAAAGAGATCAATTCGCCCGTGAGGTACGTTATTCTAATCATGCTTCTTAAACTGTTCTTCCGTCCAATCCCAAAGCTCCTGCGCAAAGTCTCCCTTTCGCAGATAAGAAACACTCCCCTCGGCGGCAACGCCAACAGGCTTCCAATAGCAAGACTTTCGAACCTCATCTTTCGGGCCCGTAGCTGCCCAGAGCGAATTCTTTGCACCGTTCGGCACATCGCTGAAAAACATGTTGATCAGTGACAGGGCGAATTTCGCGAGTAGGCTGCTCTGACTTTGCGGCGCGTACAAGTCGGTCATGATCAGGCCTGGGTGTAGAGCGGCTGCTGTGATGGACGGATACCTCCTTTGTAATTCGCGAGCGTGTAGGATGTTTGCCAGCTTGGATTGACCATAGCGACGGAACGTGTAATACGACTCCAACTGGTCCTGATCGTAGATGATGCCCGGTGCCCAGTAGTGGGCTTCGGAACTTAGATTTAACACGCGAACGTCAGAGCCCGGCTGCTCAGCAGTCGCTAACAGCGTAGGAAGAAGCAGCTTGGTTAGGAGTGCATGGCCCAGATGGTTTGTGCCAAATTGAATCTCATAGTTCTCCTTAGTCTTGGAATACGGTACTGCCATGATGCCTGAAAAGAACTAGATCAGTCTTGGACTCATTGGTGCAGAACGATGTTCGAATACTAACCAGCATTGTTGATCAGTATGTCAAGTCGGTCAGAGCGCCTATTGAATTCCGCAGCCGCTTCTCTCACAGACGTGAACGAGGTGAGGTCTAACTTGATATACGAAATGTTGCTACCCGGAACAGCTTTCTTGATTTCCTCAATGGCATCTTCTGCTTTTGAGGGTGTCCTCGCTGCGAGGAAGATTTCCTTGTGGTGGTGCTTTGCTAGCTGAAGTATTGTCTCCTTTCCCAGCTCAGCATTTCCTATACTCAAGGTCAGAATAATAGCACAGGCAGGATTATTAAGCTTGACCGTACCACCGGTGACTAGAATGACTTTGCCTTCTAGACTAGGTATATCCTTTTCCGGATCGAACGACTTGCCAAATAGCCACTCGAACATAGCTGCTTCCAATTGGGATATCGATAAAGCAATGGTGCTTCTGTTGAGACCCGGCTCTTCGCTTCTTGCTTCTTAAACACGTTGTCCCAATGGTCGTTGTTGGCAAGCACGATACTTTCTTAATGCTCAACTAATCGGAGCTGTGTAGTTCTTCGATGACGCCACGCACTAGTCTTGGTCTTTGTCTCGAAGGTCTTGGATATACTTAGTCAGTCATCAAAGCTGTCACAGAATTGAAGTCTAACGCCTCGGTCATTTTCAAATCTCGATTCTATACGTACTGACTCGGCTCCCCTTCGCAATGGTCGCATTGCGCCTGTTGAGAACCTAGCGGAGCTCCTCCCCAAGACTCGCCAAGACTGTTTTCCCGCTTGTTCACCGCTTCAACTTGGGTACTCGTATTAGCTATTGACGCGTATCAGCTTACTGTGGCACAGCATAAGAATTCTCACTTGGGACATGACACATTTGCTCGATTGATCTCGAAGCGAGGAGAGGCAGTTTCGACCAGGGCCCCACTATACCCACACTGTTGTCATCACTACGCCGCTCGCCCGCATTTGATGGTCAGCTAGAATAGGTATGTTGTGCGACGCCACCCAGTTCGCTATTCGGCATATCTCAGTTGGCTATTCGGCACATCTCAGTTGGCTATGCAGCCCAACCTAATTTTTAAAACAAAATCGCCTCCTGCAATCTATTTTCTCACCCCTTAAAATTCAATCTTTCCATAAATTTCAAAAACTCTAACCTTAAACGAGCCTAAGCCAGCTGGCACTAATCCTAATCTAACCTCAACCAAGCCTTATTGTTGGATTTGTGGGAGGTTATAGCAGTTTGACAAAAAGACTTTTTCGTAACGGCCATGTGAGGGCCTTGCTAGAGAGGGCTACTGGAGCTTTCAGAAAAGCCCTTTTTCAGTTGGTCACCTATGACTCGAAAGCACTGGGTATGAAACGAGTGGATTGATTGATCCTGTCTCTATCTCTGGCCCTGCGCTCTATCTATGTATCTGCGATGCGGCGGTCTCGGCTGGGTCTCTCGAGACGGCGGCGAGCCGGATCCTCAACACCCCTTCTGTTGAGGTGCTGGTTTCTTTGTTGTATCAGTCGTGCTGACGTAGTCCATCTCCTTGCATGTGAGATTCTTTGTTCGATTCCTTTGTTCGTGAAGGTCGAGGCTGCGATCTTTTCAGCTGCGGCGGGGGTGGCAGCTTGGCGATCGTCACGCTCGTGCGCCGAGCCAATCAGATCGCCGCACTAGCTTAAGCGAGCCAATCAACAGATTCCAGGTACACCCAGAATCTATTGCGCCTCTCTGCACATACTATCGAGCATCTAATCGCGCATGTGATCGCACATGTAATCGCGCATGTAATCGCGCATCGCACATCTAATCGTACAACTTATCTAACATACCCCTTTAGGTTAGCAACGTATTAGCAAACTAGATATTCATAAGATAAGTGTAAGATTTTCAAGGTAGTCTTGGATTTTATCAAGAGGTGCTTTATATGTTATTTAGTATTCTATTACTTTAACTAGTCTAAGCTAATTTAAGAAGCTTTCCTATTTATTTACTAGCAAAACTTTTATAAAGCTATCTACTATTATCTCTATTAATAGAGTATATTCTACTTTAATTTAGCTAGTAGAGACCTCTTGTCTTAGCTAATAATTGTAGATATTAACGTGTTAAAGCTTAGTTTATAGCTTAGCTAGTTTTTTAGTAACAAGCTAGATTATTTAAGTATTATTGCACTAGATTGTAATATAGTTTGTAGAGAGCTTAACGTATAGTTTATTAAGAAGTTTTAATATAAAAATTACTTCTTTTACTACTTATAATAAGGCTAGTAACTTAGCTTTAGTTATAGATATAGTAACTATATCTTACTTATTTACTCTCTATATAATAAGCCTATTAAAAAGTTTAATTGTATAGCCTTATAAACTTTTTTAGTCTATAGAATTATTAGTAAAGGAAGTATTACTAGTAACTTATAATAAGTTACCTCTACCTAGCTAGAGTACTTTTAATCTCGTATAAGAGAGGTATATAAGTACTTAATTAGTAGCTTTGTAGTAAGTAGTACTTAGGTTTATAAGAAAATAAGCTAGTCGCGATATTGTAAAAGCTATATCTAGCTAAGTAGTTATAGTAGTAAATAGAAGTAAACTAATTTTACGTTAGTATTTATTAATCTTAGATAGTATTACTTAACTAGTATAGGCCTTAAGTTTAGTAGTAGCTATAAGTATATTGTAATAGACGTATAGTTTATTTATAAGCTAACTTATCTTGTTAATATATACTACCTATAGTAGTTAAATTATATATTGCTTTCTATCTTAAATTACTTTAACACTAAGAAACTATTAGAGATTTATTCTTCTAGTAATAGTATACTTCTCTTTTAGAAGATTAGTTACTTACTATACTTCTTTAGTCTTCTACTTATTATATACGATAATAATATTATCTATATAGAAGAAGATAATAATTCTATCTTTAACTATATAGTATAGTTTGTATAGTACTATTTAAAAGCTTATAGCTTTAAGTATAGCTATAAATTCTCTTTACTATAAGAGAAGTAAGATCTAGAAACTATATAGGGCCTTTTAAACTCTAAACATTATACCCTTCTTTTAGTATCTCTTTAGTATTCTTATATAGATCTCTTAGTCTATTACTATATAAATAAAGGCGTTAGTTACGTTATACTATTTTAGTTTAAGATTATATTTAGTAGTAATAGCTATAAGTATCTAAAAAGATTAGCTAGCTAGTATTATAGTATAAGTCTCTTATACTATAACGTTTTATTACTACTCTCTTTGTATAATAAGTTAAGCTTTATATTTAATAAATTAATAATATTTATTAAGCTTATACGTATATACCTATATATAGTCTAGTATCTACTAGCTAGAATACTAGATAGGTTTAGCTAGTACTTTAGTCTATAATTTTATCTAGCGATAGCTAGTTACGTAAGATAACTCGGCTTCTTTAAATAACTCGCCTATTAGATAGCTTTCTAGGTTTATTTAGTATAAGAGTAGTAATAGGAGTTAATTATAGTAGAGCTTTAGTCCTTTTACAAGTATCCTCTTTATCTTAGCTTTGTCTATAAGTTCTCTTTCGTATTTTCTAAGGTTACCTACCTAGGTACTAGCTATAAAGGCTACTACTTATAGTATAGTTTTAGATAAGCTATATCTATAGTGTACTATTAACTCTAGTTAGTCTCTAGTTATTAAATAAGCTAGTATTACTACTAGAGGTAGAAATAGTAAGGGAGTTAGATAGTAGTCTATAATCTTTCTTCTATAGTAGTAGCTAAGTAGATCTTCTTTATTATTTATAGATATATCTAACTTAGTATTATTTTTATAGAAAGACTCTGTTTCTAGCTTATATATTAGTACTAGGAGCTTAATTGTTTTAATATAAGTAGTAATCTATTCTAGTATTTAATATATAAGGTTATTTATTAGATCTTCTATTTTACTATTAAAGATTATTTACTTATTAAAGATTATATCTTATATACTTATTACTTTAGCTATAGATAGTACCTAGATCTAGTAGATATTTAATAACTAGTATCCTATAGAGTAGCTAATCTATACTTTTAGATCTAAATGTTATAGCCTTATTTTAGTACAATACGTATTATTAGTTCTTATAAAGGCTTTATACCTATATACTTTTAAGTAGGCTAAGTTTAGCTTTTATATTAATACTATAATTCTTTAATTTTTAGTAACTTTTATAAAGAATACTTTATATAGTATCTTCTAGTTATTTAAGTAACTTAGTATTTAATTATATAGGTAGACTCTAGCCTAT